>LBNU01032835.1:231307-265147 GCA_014162995.1 Artemisia annua
AAAAAAAAAAAAAAAAAAAAAAAAAAAAAAAAAAAAAAAAAAAAAAAAAAATTGGGATAATGAGATGTGATGGGGGATCGCAATGTGGCGGATAACATGGCATGAGGTTACAGGTTTGGCATGCTATAGTGGCGCCATAGATGCAAAAATATCCCTATAACATAACATATGCCAACTGCACCGTGCTTTCTAAGCAACAAACAGTTCGTTTGTACGACGATAGCGGAAAACATATATAATTTTAGAGCTTTGCTAACAAAAACCTTTAAGGTTGTCGTTAAACAAGTGATCATCATTAAATACGAAATTAGTAGAATCAATCGTGAAAAAATGGTTATTTTACTAACACTTAATTGTGATCGATTGAAATAATTTATTACATCAAGGTTGAAAGAGTTAGCGACTAATTAAGGTTGAAAGAGTTGGTTTGCAACATGTCAAAAACTTAAACTAATAAAGTTGAAAGAGTTGGTGACTATTAGAAAAGAATATCCTTAAATACTAGCTAGTACGAGGATATATTAACGCTAGCTACATGCCCGCCCGTTAGGCGGCTAGCTTCAAGACATCTTCAAGATAACAATGAGTTGTAAGATATCGGTATAAAAAACAAAAAACAATACTCTTCAAAATCATAATTCTAACAACACCTCTGGCAATTAAAAAAAATAACAAAATTTAAAAACGATACATATAAGAATTATTCATAATTTATGAAAAACCTCTTGATACACAACGTTTGTTGTAGTATTGGTGTAATTACCATCATTGTCACAACATAACACCTTAAGAACTTTTTTGCTCTTTACTCGTGAAACGGCCACATAAAGTTGTCCATGTGAGAAAATCAGGCGTTCTAAATAAAGTCCAACATTTCCCAACGTTTGACCTTAACTTTTGTTTATTGAATGAAACAGAAATTTTCTTATATGATGGAGAAATAAACCTTTCTTTTTAGTTGAAAAGACATTTTCTTATTTGACGGAGATATAATTTTTTACCTCCTGATATAATTTGCAACCTGGTTCCGTTACACAATCCACCTCTTTTATCAATGTTGCGCAAACACATTATATGAGCACCGATCTTCAAAGCTAACTTATGGTTTGGAATGCCGGAACATTTGATTGTATTTAGAAATTTGGTTGAGTACAACGACTCGTTATAGTTGAAATCAACGTCAATATCAGAAACAGTATCCGGGTTATAATAAACCTTCTCTGTTCCAGGTAGTTTGGGCATCATTGATAATTTTTTCTACCTTTTCATGTGTGGGTGCGAGAATAGCTCATTCTTGGAAATACGTTGGCTCCTACAAGTGTTGCTGCCAATTTTCATAAGTCTCTTCTGTAATAGATTCTATATGATTAGCCTAATCTGGTATGAGCAGGTTATAATAAACCTTCTCTGTTCCAGGTAGTTTGGGCATCATTGATAATTTTTTCTACCTCTTCATGTGTGGGTGCGAGAATAGCTCATTCTTGGAAATACGTTGGCTCCTACAGGTGTTGCTGCCAATTTTCATAAGTCTCTTATGTAATAGATTCTATATGATTAGCATAATCTGGTATGAGAATTTCTTAGGGAAATTCAACTTCAGCATAACCATCATTCTTCCACCGATTTTCCCATCACCAATATGCAAAATCCACTCTGCAAACTCCTTAATTGTTTTTGCATCTCCGCGATTGCAACCAACATGAAGCCTCATGTTTTATATATTTAAGTACAGTGCAATGATCCCATAAATAAGACTTGTTTAGTGACATGTGTACAACGTCTTACCTACCGCCACATGGAATTACATGTAAAATTTGGTGAAAGTCTCCACAAAAAACAATAACTTTCCCACCAAATGTCTGATCAGAAATGTTTGTGTAAGTACCTGTGGATATATCTCTTTAAGGTATGTCAAATGCTTCAAAACCATGTCTATGAACCATTGGTGCTTCGTCTCATATTATTAACTTTGTCTGCCGAATCAAATCGGCAAGATCGCTATCTGCAGTAATTGTACACATGGAATCCTCAACAATATCTATAAGAACAGCGAACCGAGAATGGGTAGTTCTTCCACCATCAAGCAAAAGAAAAACAATATCACTCGATGCAACGTTTAAAACAATGTCACCTTTGGACATTAAAGCAGTTGTCAACATCTTGTACAAAAATGTCTTACATGTGCGTCCATAACCATGTACGAAAACATCCCACCTATGTTATTGTCGCACGCATCAATTATTGTTTGATATATTCCCTTTTGCTCAAGTGTTAAACTTCAATATAGTGCTTGATGCTGATTTACCAAAGCTGGAATGTTATAATCGAGTTCATCATAAATTAACCTGTTGTAGCCTTCCATTGTGAACTGAGAATTCGGATAAGACATATTAACAATGTTCTTGAGACTCTTAGAATTGCTGAGTAAATAATCCTCAATATATGTTAGACATATAGTGTATCTTAGATCATCAGAGAGNCTTATTCTCTACCATGTAAGGGCAACTCCTATGTTCAGGACAATAAGGACCGTGCATCATAAATTCTTTTACCAATTGGTATAGTTCAGAGTCTGCATCTTTATCGGGAATCTCAGCAGATATACATCTATCTATATCGGTAAGAAATCGCAATTTAGACTTTGTTGCCAACCATACACATAGGTGGCAGTGGGGAAACCCACGTTTCTGGAATTCTATTGTGTACACCTCTGAAAAATACCAACAAAAAAGAAATACATGTTAATATATTTTTATAAATATAGTACTTATAATTTAGATTAATAAAGTACGCACAATAAAAGTGGTTAGGGAAGGATGTATTGTAACATACCTGCTTTCACTTTGCCAAAAATATCTCTCTTTAATGTCCTTTATCAACTGATCAAGCTTCATTTTAAACACTCTGGTTGTAACGTCTAGACGATCCTCTAATTTGAGTCCTTTTTTAAATACCTTGTAATTTCGGACCACTTTGTATTACATGTAAACATTATAAATAAACTAGGGTATCCATACCACTTGCACATTGCCATGGCATCTAAATAGTTTTGCATCATGTATCTTGGGCTACCTGTGAATGGTGAAGGTAATATTACTTTCTTTCCACGTTTCTTTATTTACTTGGTTGGATGATTCTGCTGCCTAAGCTAATCTTGAATAAGTTTCACATCTTAGCTCTTGCTGATTACGAACATACAACATCTTCTCAGCTTCAACCATGGTGTAACCATCTACCAAAAATTGTTGAAATAAACGTTTACCATTAAGAATAGTTGAGAACTTATTAGGCATATCTTGTATACGGTAAGAAAACCATTCACTCATGGTGACACGCTTTTTATCCTTATCTGGTGTCTAATTTGTAACTCCTTGATTGTATATGTCAGTCCTATATTCATCTTCCGCATACGGAAATAACAGTGGGTACTGCAACGGAAGGTATGAAACATGCAACTCACTAATCCTTTTGATTTTGCCAAAATTTTGTATGGACGAGAATGTCTCTTTCGTTATGCTGCTCATCAAAATCACCAAAGATAAGTGCAGCTACCTCATTCCCGGTTGGACGATCATATTGTTTGCCATCCTTTTCATGTTTTCCTAAAAGTCGGATCTTAACATTTTCTTTTCCAGCAGCCAATATTAGACCAGCCATTCGGAACTTCTTTATCAAAGGGTTTTCACAATCAAGCAAGTTTTTTAGGTCTTTAGTTAACGTGTTGTCCATGTTACTATTTAACGATGATGATCCATTACCTTTTGAACTGATACATTTGATATGTGATTGTAGTCAGTATGTTTCACTTCAAAATGAATATGTTTAGAATAATATATAATAAAATCTAATGCGTTAAATGTCTAAAAAAACTCAACCTGCCAACAACATTAATTAGATTTTCAATCTTGTTTGGTGGATCATAAATGTAGAGCTGAGAAAACATTGGTGTCTCGCCATTCTTGGGTAACAAATCACCCAACATGTGATAGTTTTGTCCCTGAATCCTAAAACAAAATGGGCCACGAACGGCGTTATCTGTATGATTGACATTACCACCCATGGACGTAAAAGCAAACATAGAATTATAACGTCTTATGTTCTCCATGAATCTCTTTCTTTTTGGGTTTACTCCGTTCATAGTCTCTTTAATAATGGCGGTGGTTCCTTTAATTCAATTGGTAGCATGACTTTTCCTTTACCGCAACAAAGGGAGAATGAATCGTTAGTAGTCACATGGTTCTATCCTACCTTAGCTTCTGCAAACCACAACATTGCATCAAATTTTTTGCATTGATACGTTTGATCTCCATGGTCAACGTAATCTAATTACACAAATGAATTTTTTTATGTTAGTGGTGTATTATATTAACTATAAATTACAATAAAAAAATGTTTCAAATAACTAATTAGCATAATTAGTTTTAAATGAGTTAAAATAAAGTACCTTTAGAAATTCCTGCAATTCGATCAATATATCCATGTTCATCTTCGGTATCTTCGTCTGACAGTACAATATCATTTACATTTTTCTTATTTTACACGATCCAGGAACTTCCATTTTTTATATGTGCTCTGTCTTGTACATTAGAAGTAACATTAGTATTTGTTGAAGTACTTTCATCAACATGATTTATAGAACCTGTACAAAATATCCTTAGAGTTTTTAGTACATCAACAAGAGTTGAGATGAATATAGTACACAAATTATCTGAAGATAAATTAACAAATCTTGACAACTATTTTTTTAATCAAAACTAGAAAAATAATTTTTTATTTTTTATTCCTGAAAATGAATATTTTAAAACGGTAAATCGTTATGCGATAAAAAATACACAATCGTGGAGAGAAATTTTTTAATATTCAGTAGACGAACATTTTGATATACTTTCAACGAACATTTTTTTTTTTGAGTTTTTTTTAATGTTACATTTGGACCTGGAAAAATCACATGTGATTTGTTGTTTTGAAAATCACATGTGATTCTATAAATCACATGTTTTATGTAAAATAACAAATCACTGTGATTATTCCAGTAGTAAATTTTGATGCTCACAAAAAAATCGAAAAATAAGTCCGCCGTAAGTATATATAAGTGTCCTTCTATAAAAAGATGATTTAATTCTCGTCGTGATTGTATGATTTTCACGTAACGATTAATGGTTTGTGAGATTTCTATTTTCTAAATTATGAAAGTGAGTTTTTTTAGTTTGATGAGAAAATAAATGGACATGATTTGTTTTTTTGATCTTTAAAAATTTTGTGATTGAATTTTTCTCATACTAACATCTTTTTTTTTTTTTTTTTTGAAAGATGATGTCTTTATTAAAATTGCACTGCTTAGGAGTCACAATACAGAAGACTTACAATAAACAACGATTAAAAGGAAAACAAGTCTGAGAAAGCTCCGACAAACCACCTAAACAACACCCTAAGGGAGACACTCAAACCATCTGCCAAACAACCAATGGAACTGATTGAGATCGATACACCTTCTTTGGCCAACTTACCAGCATCATTGTTACACTCTCGCTTAATATGCGTAACCACTCTATTAGAACTCACGGACAGGAAAGCATCCTCGTGAAAGTGATGAAGCAACTTCCATGGCCTCTGATCTGGATGATTAACCCAAGACACCGCATTTAACGAATCACTTTCAATAGTTATATTAACGGACCTCAACTCCTCATTCTCTTTAACCATGATACATGCTTTTTTAATAGCCATTACCTCAGCAACATTATCCAAAACACCTACTGGAATTGAAAAAATAGCCAAAACAACCCCCTCGGAGTTTCGTAACAAACCACCAATACCTGCTAACCCCGGCTTACCCATAGCTGACCCATCAACGTTAAATTTTAAAGCTCCATGAGCTGGAGCACACCAACTAAGAAGGTTTTCATACTTGTATATCAATGTAAAACCACAATGATTTCACTAGTGTGAAGATAAAATCCCTAATGAGATATTTATCAAAAGCTTTACAAAGATAGAAATAGTTTTGAGATTCGATAATAGAGTCAAATATGTAATGACATGACAAGAAATTTGTTCAAAGATAATACAAATTTTCGTTACAAAAATATGGTTTGTAAAGCCTTAAAAAGATGTAGCTACCCGTATTCTCCTCCCACCTCATACCCGTGTATACTACCTCCGTCTCATATTAAGTGTCCACTATGACTTTTCTAAGTTTTTTTTCACCAACTTTGACCTTAAAATATTTATTTGTGTTATATAATACTTAATGAAAATTATACACATGAAAACACAATTAAAAACGATTTAGAAAAGTCATAGTGGACACTTAATGTGGGACGGAGGGAGTAGTTGGTTTGACTCACTAATTTTCCACATTCAGTTATGTAAACTGTAGCAACAATCTTATAAAATTAACTTTTCATCCTTTTGATCATATGTGTTATCGATGTTAAGAAATTTAAATTGATAACAATATCGGTATTTCGGTACTCTATTTTACTTGGGCTATGTTGGTTATGCTAAAATATCATAGGCTAACACATATGACACAATAGTTATATTGGCCCACTTATTTAAAACAGGCTCTCTAATATTCTTATGTTTACGCCATCCTGGTCCGTAATCACTTAGCGCTCTTCAAAAATCAAAACTAAAAAAGTTCAAAGTCAATAATTTTATAAAACTGGCTTTCTATACATTATGACGGTACATAATATGTGCTTGGTATTAGATTCAAGCCGAAAATGAAGCTTTAAATTGTGCGTTGTGCGCTGCTTCAAGTTCGTTCTGGTTTCGCATGTTTTTTTCGTTCTTCGTAACATATATCAACAAATAAAAAAATGTCACATGTAATTAGCAGCATCACCAAAAGGTGATTTGAAAATTACACACCAGAGATTTACAGTAGACCTCAGAGGCCTAAATCCGGCCCGTCCTTTTGTAATGCATGACAAAATCTGGCTTGGTGTTTTCTTGTTCGACAACTCCTTCGTACGGTTCAATCTTTTAACTATTCATTTGGTGTTGGACATGGTTGAATCAAAATATCCTAGGCGGCTAGGCTATCACTTTAGAGTTTAGACATCTCACTGTATTCTGATTGCCACATTGTGACCATTACAAACTTGGTCCTAAAGCCACTGCAAATGTCAACAACATCAAAACAGGAAAGTCCAAACCTACTTGTAGACATTTATATACGCCATGACCACCCAAAACATAACCAAAGACACCTCTAAAAGGAAACCAAAGGGAAAACGACATCCTGCCAATCTTGTAATATAAAAACAGCAAATGGTGCAAGAGAAAAAGGTTATTCAAAATAAATGATGCAACCAACTAGAACAAGTGTTATTCGAGAGAGCCACGAGATCATGCTGTGAAAACGTATAGGCAGTAAATATGCTCCCTTTCAAAAACTTCAATTTTTCGTATCAATTAACCAATCAATTGTAATGCAATATGATAAGTAATGATAAGAATACTACAATAATAATGATAATAAGGATCATGAAACAAAAAGGTTTTGGTCATAAAATAGCAACGAACTTTCTTCATTGTCTCGTTTTAGTACGCGAATTCTTAAGTTGTGTAATTGTAACAAATTTTCATAAAGTATTCCAATACGCACATTTTGATGACGTGTCACGTTATAAATGGTGCGACGTGTCAGACTTTCAAATATGACACGTTATCAAAATGTGCAGATCGAAACACTTTGTGAAAGATTGTTACATTCACACAACTTTTTCAGAGTTCACGTAGCAAATCAGTACATTTGGAAAAATTCATTGTTGTTTAATGACCAAAGCCAATAGAAAACATATCAACACAAATCAAATAAAAACACAAAACAATAAGTAAAAGAGAGATCAAACGGGATACGAGGATATATAGTAGTTCGACACGAAGCTCCTCTTTACCCCACTTCACTACTCGAGAGTTACTTCACTAGTTCACCAAACTCCCATCTCGGCGAAGAAAACCTTACAAAGTTGTTTACAAATTTACCGATGCTAAGCAATATATCGAGTTCTTCTTCAAGTACAAATAAACCCATTGTGTTTTATGGCCCAAACACAACAAACCAATTACTCTTGTATTTTAAGGCTTAAACACACTTAACCTATTTCCATTGTGTTTTAAGGCCTAAACACAAAATCTATCTAACCTCTAGTATGGAGTATAGTTGGAGATACAATATGTTATATAGTGGTGATACATGGTGTTGTATAGTAGTGATTCAAAACATGGTTGTCTAATTGATATGAATAACTAATCTAGACATCAAAAACTCTAAGCTTGATATTCTCTTGATAAGAAGCCTTCAATAAATGCAGATGGCAAGAGCTCTAATTTTATTTCAGATTTTCATATGCAAGTGGGCTTTTGGTGGATTATAATGGCAAGAACTCTAAGCTTGTTTCGATGGATCTTTATGTGATAATCTGCTTTTAGCAAATGAGAGTTAGAAGTATTAAGATAAAAGGGTTAAAGAGGGTTTTTAAGATTAAAGAATGTGTTAATTTACATTTCAAAAGCTTGGTTTAAATGTGAACTAAATATTTGATTAAATAGGTAAGAAAACGTAGCTATGCATCCACGGATACGTGTTTCTGCAAGGATCCGCGGGTCCTCTAATCACCAAAAATATATCCGTTTTGAAATGTCTTTCAACTTTTGTTTGCCATGTTTCCATTCTAGATTGCTTAAGGAAGAGCTGAGGCAAAGTATGGTTAATGCTTTCCTAAAGTGTTTAAACACTCTATCTACACCCAAAATTGTTTATGCAGTGTTTGATGCAAAAGCGCATTGATACGCTTTTCTTCAAAATGTTTGAATTAGTTTGACTTAAACTTTAAGAGAGTGCTTATGTTTTTAAACTAATAATGTAATTTGAAATACTTCCTTAAGATGAAGATTCTTGTTAGTTGGAAAATGCAAGATTAAAATATGTTGTTTGAAGTTATTATATAAAATATGATATAAAGACTAATGAATCATTTTATAAAATGTGGAAGTATGGTTTAATGTAAATGATGAAAATCATTTTGACGCATATGATAGAGCTTATTTGATTGAGCATCGCAAGTTAAAATGTGTTGGATGTTTAGTTTATAGAAACCATATTCTATTTAAACATTTGAAGACATCATGACTATAAGACACATTCTAAACATTCTTAAAAGTTTGTTAAAAATGTTTGATCATAGTGGAACTTAACAAATATATTCAAACATTTGTTGAGGCACTAGAAGACTCGAGACATTAAAGACGAGAGGCGTTGAGGAATATTGGTTTAAACGATTTATAATTACGAGTAAATTACGCATTTTATGTTATATATTAAAAGTTAGATGTTTGTCATTATATTTGCTTGCTTTATTAGGTAACTAAAATCTATGCACTTTAATACGAGGTATTGTGGTCGCAAACGTTAGATATGAATCTAGAATGATTATGATGTGGATTTAGACTAGAAGTGGGCGTGAAGTAAGATTTTTATGAGACAAGCGGAGAAAGAAAGAGACTAAAATTAAAATCGACAGTTACAACTTCGAAAACGAGCTATGCAAAAATCTCAAATAATAAATAAATAACTAAAATATAGAAACAAGCTTAGGGTTGAATTACCCTCCACGCTACGAAATGTTTTGAAAACGAGTCAAAACGCATTAATTTTTTGAACATGTAATGGGTGCATGAAGTCCTCAAACCAAGAGCTTAGCTTATATAATATACACATGATATACGGGGTACGTATTATTTAATGCTAGTACTTTAATTAACTTTTGGAGATTCATTATAAGTATCACGAGTAGTTGATCTTTATAACTTTTTATTTTATGTTTTATAACCGTGACACGCACCGACTTTTTATTTTATGTTTCATACACATGGAACAATTAGGAAATTCGTTATGTATTGTGAAACTACTTCAATTCAATAGCAAAACGATTTAACAACAAACCGCCACTAAAGAGCTTGTATTTAAATAGTATCTCATGTGTGAAAATATTTTTCAACTAAATGATGGTGAGTTTAAATTCTAGTTAGGATATTGTGAAATTGATTTATTGTGTAGTTAGTGTGAAATAGTTAGTTATCGTTAAAAATAAAATTGCTGCTTATACTTAATGGGTGACTTTTAGTATGCTTTACAAATTTTCATATCATAAGCATTTTCTTTTTGACAAAAATAAGCTCTTGGAATCTATGCAATATCCATTCATCAACAAGTAAAAACACATATTATAATCCGAGAAGACTTGTAATCTATTCACAAAACGATGAACAGTATAAACTAATCTAATACTAACACAGTATAGATAAATTTGTAAGTTGTAACTAAGTTATTTTTCACACTTCATATATGTTTAAACATGAGTATGCCCAACACTAAATTGACGAATCTATATCATTTATTCTACAAATTTACCTTCATATATTTTGTTAGGTTTTAAAACAAACCCAAAACTATGAAATACAATGATTAAAAGTTCATTTATACCATGAACAAATTATCAACATATATATTAAGAGAAATAAAAAACAAAAACAAAAGATAGATCATGGATCATGAATCATTAAATTCATGTCTATTATTATGCCTTACCATGGCGTACGTACAAATGATAACATTGCTTTCTTAACTTTCATAAATCTACACCCTTTCTTAAAACCACCGCCCATACACAAGGTGGATGTCGGTGATCCAGTATAATCACCGTCATCCACCAATCCAAATTTCATCATCCTTCTAACCTCCGTCTTGCTCATGGGCGTTGACTGTGCAGACTGCATATGCATGGACAACGACATAGACAAAGACGAATAAGAAGAGGATGAAGAAACCGAACTCGAAGAAAAGGAAGACGTGTTATTCCTTTTCTTAAACATGGTCCTAAGAAACCCTGAAGGAGAAGATCTTTTTGAGGAGTGGTTAATATTTGTGTTAATCATTTGCATTGATTGGTAGGAAGGTGGTGGTGTTAATGGTGGTAAAGATGATTGAGTGAGTGCATGTTTAGGTGTACCAGGCTGTGACTCCCACATAAATGGTACAGATCCTTTTGATGCACCATAGTACAACACCCTGAACGATGATTCACCAACACCACAACCTTTGTTCATGTTTGTACCATGATCTTGTTGTTCATGTAGTCTGATGCCAAGTGCTTTAGGTGTTACACGTTTGGCTGTGTACATTGTACTAAATGTTTTAAAGAGAGAGGCAATGCAGGTAGCTTTGGTTTGTGGTTTAATATATAATGCTATTATTCGTGGTTTGTTGGTTGTTATATATATATGGTATCTTATGTACAATTGTTTATGCAACTAGTATATGTAGTTACACACGATTGTCTTTGACCATGATTGACTTTGTGTACTAGTATACTAGCAAATAGTACTAGAGAATAGAGATGATAGGTGAAATATATAAAATATGGATTTAAATTTGAATCGTAACGAGTATCCCCTTAAATCTTGCATATGATATTATTTAAATTGGTGTGTTAAATATAAGGCATCACTTAGTTATCCGAAATGGCAAACGAATTTCAATATTATAAATTATAAGTAACTAAGTAAGGATTATTATATAACATATAAGTGATTTTTGAAAGTAGTAAGTTCTTTGATTTAGAAGAATGACGAAAGTCTACCAAAATAGAATACAAATTTTGTTCTTTTTAAGTTATGAAGTAAGCAACTATAGCTAGGAAGCTAAGTGGTCGATCGTCGGCATAAACTACAAAACTTATGTACAAGATATTACAATAATCTAACTTCAATAATGATAATAAGATAAGATAAATAATTTAATGCATGTATCATGCATGTGTTGGCAGTTAGCGCTATAATGGCCAGATGTATAAATATATGGAGCTTATGGGCACTAATACTGATGATTTTCTTCGTAAAATATTAGTTAGATCAGTTTATTGAATATATCCTATACATTACTTATGAATTCATCACCCTTACATATCATGACTTTGATAGACGATGTAAATGTTCCAATGGAAGATACATGTGAGAAAAACGAAGTTTATATATGCTCATCGGGTTTTTGTGAGATCACAACCTTACCTTTTCTCGTGACCAGAGCTTATATCGAGTACCCTTATAGCATGTTAACGTTAAGTTTGTCGTGAAAACTATCAACGTGTACTGTCTTTAATTGAGTTGTGTCACATTATTGTTTAAAGTCACAAACATACCACAACATATATACAATACCTTAACATCACCCAGTTGAAGGTACTCTTGTCAAGATTACTTTACAACCTTCACATGATTTACAAGGATGTATCGACATGTCTAGTTACCAAAAGTAGAAAACTTCTCACTTGGTCCTCACTCCACGTTCGTAACTTGTAACTTACTATATGATGCTTTTAATTATAACATATAGAAATTATATATTAAGTCATGCTCGGTCGACATTGTATCAAATACATGTCATTTTTAGGACGGGACATATGTGTCAATAAGTTTTAAACATGTTTAATCTCTAATAAGCTATAAGATGATCGTATTGAAGTTGGGGTTAACATGAAATGTTTATGCACCACCTTATTCTACAGATAATACACTGCCATATTTGTGTACTTGGTATATGGGGGAAGAAAGTCAATGTGATAGTCATGTTCATTTGATTAATGTTGGCATATGAAAATAATCTATTAGTACTAATTTATCATAAGACATGCTATGAAACTGAATAATTACCGTTTGTCGGTGAACCTAATGTCGGGGTACAATTAGAATAAAAACCTTATTAAAAGATTTTTGATCTATTTGCCATTATTATGATTTAGAGGCTCAACCAACCGGGGTTATGGGACGTATGAGAATCAAGCATTCATAGTTCATGGGTCCATTGCCTGCCGTGGCATAATTATAGAATTCTGTATTTATCATACGAGTTTTTTATTGGTAATTGAAATAAGTACTATAGTTGAAGAAATTGCATTTACTCTTTATCATAAATATGACATGTACATCCCATGGTCCAATGACAGAACTTGTAGCAATTGTTATTTTCATATTTATGTCCTATAACGTATTTTAAATGTGCTAAAAAATTATTTAGTTCTACTAGAGGCATCATGATTTAAATTCATACCAGTTACTGAAAAGTATTGTTAACTTGCAAGGGTTATATACTGAGATGAAAACGATATATCGTTGAGCTCGTAAGCAACTAACAAGAAATCAACATGTCGTAACCGGGATTCATGCAAAGAATGAATCTTCTTACGCATGCCGAATTGCCGACATATGGCAGTTTTTCGGCTACCGGTTAACCAGGCAATTGTTGTTGGTGAGGAAGTTTTGTTGCTATTTAATACTGGAGTAAATTACTTGGATCGTCCTTGTGGTTTGTCAAAAATTGCATCTACCGTCTACGAGAGTTTCATTTTGAATTGACAATCCTTATACAGCCAATGAATACTGTATGTAAATAAATTTGCACATGCCAATGAGACCCATATACAGCAAATGAATTTATGTCCATTTTCAATACAAGAAAAAAGTATATATATGCCTTTCAAAGCATACGTGCAATATTATATTCTTAAAAAAATTTATAGCAATATCATACTTAACAGGTTATGAACCATACTACTAAACTAAATAACTAATATATGATTCAAAATTGATTTTCTTGGGTATTTGGATTTGAAAGATGTTGAGGTTAAAGATGATTAAAAATAAGTGGGATTAGAAGTGCATAAACAAGTGGGTATGATTTATTAGCAAGAAACTGATTATAAAGACCATTATACTCTCATGTGCAAGGCACATGAGGGATTTAATAAAAATATTTAACAGAAGTAATGAAAGTGGGGGATTTCGGGTGTTAATCTTTGTAAAGTTAAGAACTGTCAATGCAAAATGAAACTGTCATGAACGGTAGTAGCAACTTTTGACAAACCACAAGGACGTTGCATGTAATTTACTCTTAACACTCCTATTCAACCTTTCCCTATCTCTTATGGAGGTTGATTTGCACACGCCAATTTTTTATTAACACACTTCAAAGTACAAATACAGTAAGCGTCATTTGACATATGTATAGCTGTTTACAACATAGAATGACGTGTGTGAATCAAAAGTTAGCATGTGCAAACCAGCTCCCATCTCTTATACTTGTGAACAAGATAAAACAAGATTTATATATCTTCAAGTTCGAGTCTCTTTACATACCCTCAAATATTTTCATTCTTATAATGACCTGAGTTACTAAAATACTCCGTACCTAATACAATGGTGAGATACGATGTATAAGAAGATATTATGGCACCCGTCATATCGTTGGTTGAATGAAAATGGTAGACCCCAAAATCATATAATTGTACTATTTAGCAACTTAGCATCATAAATATAGAATGACTTTGATGATAGGTTACATTTAATACACGTCTCACACGGGTTTAAGTAATTTCTAAAGGTCGATATGGTTCGCTTAACTATTTCTTCTATATGGGGCCAAAGATATTCTATATTGGCTTCATAGCTTGATTACCCAAACTACAACAAATTTAGGGCGCGCTTGGTTCAAATAAAGTAATTGAAATGAGAAAGGCAAATGGTATACTAAGGAATATAATGAACCACTTTCAAAAGGCTATGACTTATAATAAATAACTCACTTCTTGAAAACTACTTTTTCAAAATTTTGTAAACCACCTTGAGACAATCAATTTCATGCACACTATAAATGATCTTCAACCATTTTTAGATGTTTACATTGTGTAGATAGATAGATTAAGGGGAAAAAAAATCCTCGTAATTATATATGAAAGAATATGTGCATATCATGTTTGATATAAATTTACAGATTCAATATAAAATGTAATCCGGAAAATATGTATATTTATAAATTATAAAGAAAATAAAGAAATATGAGCTAAGTTAACTTGGGGGAAAAAATAATACTTGGTTCATAACCCCCAAAATATAGAGGAATGGTTCATTACCTAAAAGAGGGTAATGATTCATTGCATTATAAGATACCAAACACCATTAATCATTATCATTATCATTCCTCACCACTTAATACCCACAACCGAGCACCCCCTTATAAAGTTATAATCCAAGAGATTGAAAATTATACATATTGAATAATGATTTTCTTTTTGTTTTAGAAAAAACAACATTCTTGTTAGTATGGGTAATATTTTATTTCTTCCGTCTCAAAATATAAGTTCACTTTACTATTTTAAGTGGGTACCAACTAAGTCAAAAATATTTCGTAGGCTGACCTAAACCAAACTACGGTAAGAAGAGTGTGCTATAATACATTTGATTTGAGACGGAGAGAGGGGTAGATATCACAATCTTCTTATCATAGTTTGGTTTAGGTCCGTCCATAAAAAATTCTTTTAGTATATACAAATTACAAAAGTTTAAATTGATCATTTAGTTGGTGTTTGTTTTTTCATAAAATGTTTTTTTTTCCTTTAAGCACGCAGAAGTATTTGGAAAACAATGTTTTCTTAGTACATATGAAGGCAAGCAGACATTAGCATTTGTGTTTACTAGACAATGGAGGGAAAAAAAGATAATTTTTTTCCACTTAGGTTTTGTAAATTTTAGTGATGACCGCTAAGTTATTTTATGAGGTCCTTTTGATGATCGTCACAAGAGCATGACTATAGGTAAGATAACGAGCAGGACTAGTGTTATATGACAAAGAAAATAGGGATACTGTATATTGAAGTCGCTAAAGTTTTAAACGTTTAATATATAAACCACCAAATTTATTAAAATAAACTAATAGACCGTTTAACTATATGTTTATTTTTATTTACGTCAATTTCGGTCAAATTTTTATATGAAAATATTAAAGGGTAAACTGCAAAAAATGTCATTGTGGTATGTTATTTTTGCAAAAAAATGTCCCTCAAAACTTAAAATTGCGAAATTGTCCTTGTGGTTTGCACTTTTTGCAAAAAATGTCCCTGTTATTTCTACTTTTTTGCAAATCGTCTCTTTTGGCTAATGGTCGTTAAAAATCCCCGTTAGTAGCCATGTGAAATGCCTAATTTACTTTTGTCTTCTTCCACAATTACTTTCTTTTAAATTTGTAATTATTTTGTAATCCCAGCACCATCACACCACTACTTAACCACCACCACCACCACCCTCACCCTCTACAACCACACAGCCACCACCATCAAATCCTTTTTTTTTAAAATCTGAACGTACCTCTGTTTCGTTCACCGAGCCCATTGTACAAAGCAAATTGCATAATAAAACCAAGATACATTGTACAAAGCAAATTGGCCTACATTGGGAAATTTACATAATGTTAATGGACGAGAATTGAGAGTTTATTTTCAGAAATGGCAGCAAGTGACTCTTATTTTGTTCTTGGTCTGTACAATGTGGTTATATTCGCTTCTCATTTCTTGTTCTTGAGACACGTGAAAGAACTAATTTTGTGCATTCTTACTGCATAAGTTACAAGATCGGAAACCATAACCTTTGGTCTACAGTGTAGGCTTCTGCCTTTTTAGACCATGCTCGACTGAATGTGATATATCCGGCTACATTATTATTGTGATATTTTTATTATAAGTAGACCAGACTTTGGTTTAAATGAAGAATATGTGAGTTGTAATTTTCCCTTTCACATAAGCACATTGCATTCTAAATTATTATTACCTAATACATTGTATATATTAAACCATGTTATAGGTATGCATGCTTTGCATATTTAGTAGTTTAAACACTATTCATGGCAGTAGTCTCAACTTTTAAGGGCACACACACGCACAGTTAAAACATGTGACTTTTAGCTTAAACTGATGGCACTATCCTTTTTGCCAAACAAGTCGATTAAAGCAAAAGAAACCTATAGATTGAATTATTCCACTAGTAAATCGAATGAGTTATAATTGTAAGCAACAATTTGGCACTCTTTACTGTCAAATTAGCTCATTGTGCATGCTTAAATGCTTTCGCCTTAAACATGCAACAATCATGTATCTATCAAGATTTGTCAAACAACTGAAAATCTATCTTAACTGCAAGTTAACGACCATGATTTAGATGATTGGAAAAACATGTGCCAGATGCCTTACGCCATTACTATTATCAGTACCTTTCATCTACTACAGAAGCAGCTGAGGTAATTCTCGAAAAAGCTTGTTTAATAATCACAATACTTGTCATGAAATGTGGTAAAATTCTGAACTTTTGTTTGGAATAAACAATGTTGTAAGATTTTCAGGAGAAGTTTTCCATTCTTAAGAAGAAAGACTCATTGCTCAAAGAGAACGATAAGCTCAAACTTGAAAAGCAATCACTGTTGAGAAGCAGAGATTTTGTAGATGCCCAGTCAGCGACGTTAAAGAAGTCAATGGAGAGTTTACAGAGGGATATGAAGAACAGAGATAATATGGTACTTAAAAACATATTAAGAATTCACTATACTTACATTCGATCATGTATGAACTCTTTACTCATTGTTACGCTTTTTAGGTTCAAGATGTAAAGCAGTCACTAGAACAACGAAGAAAAGAATTAACTATCTGCAAAGCTGAAATAACCTTACTAAAAAAACACATGGAAGGTGCTCAACCAACTGAAGATGAAACATCTGGGGATGTAGATAGGCAAACACCATCCTTAGAAAGCTACAAGGAAGAAATACATTTGCTACGAAAGGAAATTGAGAGCCTACGTTCCGCAAAATCCAGTGATGCTCAACCTGTAGGATCTTTACATAGTGTGTAAGAAGTAACTAATAAGAAATATGAATTAATCATGGCATTTGAAGATGATATGTTACAAATTTCAACTGGTAATCCCTCTGAATGTTCAGATACCTCGGAATCTCAGAATACGAGTATCCAAAACATAGATGGTACTTCAAAATCAGATGATAATGATGTTAGTAGTGCTATTGAGAATGTCCTGAAAGACAATGATGTCCTGGTCATAACCAATAGCAGGTTGCTTTCGAAGCCAAATATTCCTTTCTGTTGAACGTGATTCAGAGAAGAAGGTAAACTTTAACATCGGTGATTTGAATTTATAGAGCTCATTATATCACCTCTAATTAGAATTCAAAATCTGAACACACCTCTGGTTTTATTATGCAATAATTTATAGTATATTCCAAACTGATCTTATCCCTTTCAAAAGTTCATATTATATCGAAGGAAAAAATATTTTTGTTTTTTCTGTCTTTGTTTATAGGATAATAGGCAGGTAAGATGTTTGCTCGATATCAGGAATTTTTTTTTAATGGTAAAGTATGAGGTAAAAAACGGTTACATCTTAAGTACATAAAATCGAACGAAACAAACATGCGTTCAAATTTTTGAAAAAAAAAATGATTTGATGGTGGTGGTTGTGTGGTGGTGTGATGGTTGTGGGATTACAAATAATTGCAAATTTAAAGGAAAGTAATTGTGGGAAGAAGGCGAGGGTAAATTAGTCATTTCACATGGCCACTAATGAGAATTTTTAACGATCGTTTGCCAAAAGAAACGACTTGAAACAAATTAGAAACCACAGGGACCTTTTTCGCAAAAATGGCAAACCACATGGAAACTTTTCGCAATTTTAAGTTTTGAAGGACATTTTTCGCAAGAGAAATGATACATGGACCTAAAAGTGGGCCTAATTGTGGACCTAAAAACACGTAGCATCATCCTGATTGCTGCAGACAGAGACCCACTTATTTTACAACCCATCAGGATCATGCTACATGTTTTTAGGTCCATGTATCATTTCTCTTTTCACAAAAATGGCAAACCACAGGCACATTTTTTTTTCAGTTTACGCAAATATAAATAAGGAACCAACCTCTAACTTATCCAAGCCAATGTTTTAAAAGGCTCAATAAGGCGCAAAGGGCTTATGGAGCCTTGAGGCGAGGCGCAAATCAAGGCGCGGGCTAATTGTGCAAGACAATTTATGTATTAATGATGACTTAACTGACACTAAATTACTTAATATATCAAAACAAATCTCGGATTCAAACCCAAAATATCAACCAATGTATCAAGATGATGGTATGACATTTCATTATTTCATGCTCTAAATTGAAGGAGAGGCTTGTATGTGTAAATACTTGAATTGAAGGATAAACTCTCAAATTGTTTAATTTAGTTATTTTTTTATGTTAGGTTTCACTAACATATGAGATCGATGAATGTTAAATTTGATTAAAAAAAAAGTCCACAACTCGTCACCTCTCCTAGGCGCAAGACTCTAACGCTCAAGACACCGCACCTTTTTTGAGCCATATGCATGTGTTGAGTCTCGATCTGAAAAAATCTCTAGAGCTTAGCCTTGAGTCAATGCGCGCTTTTTAAAACTATGATCCAAGCAATACGAATGAAAATTTTGATGTGAAATACGGATCATACTCTTATTTTATAAGTGTGAATTCATATTATTAAAAGTAATTAGACGGATAAAACTGAAATTTTGCAACTATTTTTTCATTCATATTCATTTAATATGTTAGTGGCGTGTAAGCGTGTTGATTCTTGTTGCTTGATTAAATTTGACAAAAATTAATATAAACGAAGATAAACACAAAACAAAGTGACCTATAACTGTATAAGTTACTTTCAATAAAGAGACATTTAAGTTACTTTCAATAAACAGACGATTGATATGAGAGATACTTAGGGGCCGTTTGGTTTGATGATAGGAATCGCAATTGGTATAAGTTTGATACTAGTGGTAGGCCCTTCAAGAATGATAGATTAATACTAAGAGCACTCGGTATCATCAAAGATACCAAGCCATTCGTTCTTTTCCAAACCAATAACGTGCCAACAGCCATACCATGCAATATGCCATCTACATGCCAAATGGTTTTGAGTTACTAGAGTGGCTCATGCCAATGGTTTTTTTTTTTTTTTTTTTTTTTTTTTTTTTTTTTTTTTTTTTTTTTTTTTTTTTTTTTTTTTTTTTTTTTTGTATTGTGAGTGTGTGGGTATTTTAGTGGGGTATTTTGTGGGACCCAATAACATGTTAGTGGTGTGTTATGAGGGAGGGTGTGTGAGTTATTGGTGTGTTATTGGGGAGGGGATGAGGTGACGGTGAGTTGACATACCGATAACATGTTAAACGTCAACACGATACCCAGTGCTCTAAGGTTCTTTGCCACCTTTGATGTATACCCAATATATGGATTTCACCATACCGATTACCATAAAAAACAACATATCTCATTCTCATACTCATACTCATTCCTTAATCCCCGTAGACTCAAACCAAACACACCCTTAAAATTTGATTTTTATGCTAAACCCAAACCCGAACCGACCCATATTGGGCCGAAAGGGGTGGATTCGGTCTGAATTACTGTCAGTCATATTTACAGCACAGATAGGAAAAAAAAAGAAGAGAATGATTGATTAGTAGTAACAAGTAGAAGAAGACGATAAACGCCTGGATTTTCCCTTATCTTTTATTTTATCCGAACACCTTTTTCTTTTAACCTTCTTCTTCTTCTTCATTCCCATCTTTTTTTCATTAAAAAAAAAAAAACACAAACACTATGTCAACGATGTACACCTGTTCGATCCCGTCATTCTCACTTTCCAATTCCACTTTTCCTCGTCCTAATCGTATCATCTGTTCTGCCGGAGGTAATTTTTGTTTCATTAACTCGCTATGATTTTGATGATGCATTTTGCTAGTTGACCTGGTTTTTTTACATATGTTTGACTTTTATTTAGAATATAACCAGGCCTAGATGTTAAAGTAGTATTTCAGCCCTATATGCCTCGGGTATTACGAATTCCACAATTGGTTAATTTAGAAAACACACTTTTTGGTTCTAAGGCACGAAACGAGACCAAAGCAAAGTACACACACATTGTTGCTGTAGGTTATGTTTTATATAACACCAAAATTAAGTTAATATCGGAAAAGACACAATGGTTGATAATCTAGTTTTGTTTGTTGGTCCTTTTGGCGAGAAATTCAGAATACTACCTTGCCTCGCTCTTTCTCGTGGCTGCATTAAGCTAGCTAAAACGACCTCCTATCTCGTCTTTTTTGCTATAATCCTATGATCTCAAGTAAATTACAATTGCATAAAATAAGTGATGATACAAAAATCGCCAACAATATTTTGACAACATACATTGAATTTATACCAAACATTTCAGCCTTATAGGTTTTCGTTTTGCATTTATATCGCCACAATTTGTCCCAACTTTTAGTACTTTTGCAACAATTATCGTTTGTTTACAGCTAAATGCTTCCAGTTGAAAGTTAATAATTCTATTTGGTGAACTTAATGAAATTGTGTAACAATGGATATACATGGAAGTTACCTTCTTGTAAATATTAGCATGTTCGGTGTTATCTATGTCTTACTGTAAATCTGATATCCAGTATCTGTTGCTGAACGAAAAGCTGTAAATACAAGTGAACCGCTATTGCTTAATGCCGTTCGTGGGGAAGATGTAGAAAGACCCCCCGTTTGGCTTATGAGACAAGCTGGGAGGTACATGAAGGCAGGTCTATATAACCACATTTACTTGTTTCACATTTATGGTGATTTTTGTTCAACGTTGGATCTTATTCTGGTTTTCGTGTGGCAGAGTTATCAAACCCTTTGTGAGAAGCATCCTTCGTTCCGTGAAAGATCAGAAAATGTCGATCTTGTGGTTGAGATTTCTCTACAGCCATGGAAAGTCTTTAAACCTGATGGGGTAAGACGATGATCTGACGGGGACCATATTATATTTCGTTGAAAGAATTTGAAGGATGTAATATTGACTATGTTTGCAGGTTATATTGTTTTCAGACATTCTTACACCGCTACCAGGAATGAACATACCCTTTGACATTGTTAAAGGAAAGGGTCCCATCATATTTGATCCAATAAGCACAGCTGATGATGTTGCTCAAGTGAAGGAATTCACTCCGGAAGAATGGGTACCGTATGTTGGGGAGGCATTGACAATTTTGAGAAAAGAGGTATTGTTTTCATGCCTTTGTTGTGCATGTCTAATAAACTCTCGGGTTAAATGCTGATATACACTTGATTTGTGTTTAAATTCAGGTGAATAATGAAGCTGCAGTTCTCGGTTTCGTTGGAGCTCCTTTTACACTGGCATCATATGTGGTTGAAGGTGGATCGTCAAAGAATTTTACCAAAATTAAGAAGCTTGCTTTCTCACAGCCTGAGGTAATATATTTTTTTTATAAGTTTGTACTTCGATTTTTCTGTATCGTATTTCTGTACCATGAATAGTTTTAGAACTGCATGAGAAAATTGTCATTAGTATGAGAGTTGTTTAGAAGTTTCGTCCGATTGGTTCTACTATAATTTTTGTTATCTAGTTCAAGGTATCCAATTGCTGCATTTGACTTCCAAATTAGTATCAAATTTGTAATCACGGTCTAAGGTAGTTATGTTGTAAGAATAAGTCCCTCCACTGTTAAGAATTGATCACTTTGGTTTGATGTAACTATTTGGGGCTACATTTGGTCATGTACTGTGCGAAAGATTAAAATAAAGATGGAAGGCAAAAAGACTAAAAGGCTCTTCATTCTAAAATGTGTGTTCAACACATGACTGAATGTGATCAAAATAGTTGCATTTGGCCGAAATTATCAGTTTAAACAGTAGAATGACTAGTTTGTTACCATATACTCATATGAACTGACGATTATAAAATTGATTCGCTGTCCATAATTTTAGGTATAACCGTATTATAACCATAGGGAAGAACTTTGTAATCTATTATAAGGAAATGTTAAACTCACCTGTAGCCACCACCCTGTCAAACATCATAAACAGTGAGATAGTAAGATGTAACTTTTCATCTCAAAACAGGTCCTCCATGCGTTGCTTCAAAAGTNAAGAGAATGATTGATTAGTAGTAACAAGTAGAAGAAGACGATAAACGCCTGGATTTTCCCTTATCTTTTATTTTATCCGAACACCTTTTTCTTTTAACCTTCTTCTTCTTCTTTTCTTCTTTTTTCATCAAATAAGAAAACACAAACACCGCTATGTCAACGATGTACACCTGTTCGATCCCCTCATTCTCACTTTCCAATTCCACTTTTCCTCGTCCTAATCGCATCATCTGTTCTGCCGGAGGTAACTTTTTTTTTGATGATGCATTTTGCTACTTGACCTGGTTTTTTTTGTACATATGTTTGACTTTTATTTAGAATATAATTAGGCCTAGATGTTAAAGTAGTATTTCGGCCCTATATGCCTCGGGTATTACGAATTCCACAATTGGTTAATTTAGAAAACACACTTTGGTTCTAAGGCACGAGACGAGACCAAAGCAAAGTACACACACGTTGTTGTTGTAGGTTATGTTTTATATACACCAAAATTAAGTTAATATCGGAAAAGACACAATGGTTGATGATCTAGTTTTGTTTGTTGGTCCTTTTGGCGAGAAATTCAGAATAACCCTATGATCTCTAGTAAAGTACAATTGCATAAACTAAGTGATTATACTGAAATCGCCAACAATATTTTGACAACATACATTGAATTTATACCAAACATTTCAGCCTTATAGGTTTTTCGTTTTGCATTTATATCGCCACAAACTTTCCCAGCTTTTAGTGCTTTTGCAACAATTATCGTTTGTTTACAGCTAAATGCTTCCAGTTGAAAGTTAATAATTCTATTTGGCGAACTTAATGAAATGGTGTAACGATGGATATACATGGAAGTTACCTTCTTGTAAATATTAGCATGTTCGGTGTTATCTATGTCTTACTGTAAATCTGATATCCAGTATCTGTTGCTGAACGAAAAGCTGTCAATACAAGTGAACCGCTATTACTTAATGCCGTTCGTGGGGAAGATGTAGAGAGACCCCCGGTTTGGCTTATGAGACAAGCTGGGAGGTACATGAAGGCAGGTCTATATAACCACATTACTTGTTTCACATTTATGGTGATTTTTGTTCAACGTTGGATCTTATTCTGGTTTTCGTGTGGCAGAGTTATCAAACCCTTTGTGAGAAGCATCCTTCGTTCCGTGAAAGATCAGAAAATGTCGATCTTGTGGTTGAGATTTCTCTACAGCCATGGAAAGTCTTTAAACCTGATGGGGTAAGACGATGATCTGACGTGGATCGTATTATGTTTTGTTGAAAGAGTTTGAAGGATGTAATATTGACTATGTTTACAGGTTATATTGTTTTCAGACATTCTTACACCGCTACCGGGAATGAACATACCCTTTGACATTGTTAAAGGAAAGGGTCCCATCATATTTGATCCAATAAGCACAGCTGATGATGTTGCTCAAGTGAAGGAATTCACTCCGGAAGAATGGGTACCGTATGTTGGGGAGGCATTGACAATTTTGAGAAAAGAGGTATTGTTTTTCGTGCCTTTTTTGTGTATGTCTAATAAATTCTTGGGTTAAATGCTGATATAAGCTTGATTTGCGTTTAAATCCAGGTGAATAATGAAGCTGCAGTTCTCGGTTTCGTTGGAGCTCCGTTTACACTGGCATCATATGTGGTTGAAGGTGGATCATCAAAGAATTTTACCAAAATTAAGAAGCTTGCTTTCTCACAGCCTGAGGTAATATATTTTTATAAGTTTGTACTTAGAAATTCTTCTGTATCGTATTTCTGTACCATGAATAGTTTAAGAACGGCATGAGAGATTTGTCATTAGTATGAGAGTTGTTTAGAAGTTTCGTCCTATTGGTTCTACTATATATATATATTTTTTTATCTAGTTCAAGTTATCCAGTTGCTTCATTTGACTTCCAAATTAGTATCAAATTTGTAATCACGGTCTAAGGTAGTTACATTGGTAAGAAAAAGTCCCTCCACTGTTAAGAATTAATCGTTTTGGTTTGATGTAACGGTTTGGGGCTACATTGGTAAGAAAAAGTCCCTCCACTGTTAAGAATTAATCGTTTTGGTTTGATGTAACGGTTTGGGGCTACATTTTGCCATGTACTGTGCGAAAGATTAAAATGAAGATGGAAGGCAAAATGACTAAAAGGCTCTTCATTCAAAAGTGTGTGTTCAACACATGGCTGAATGTGATCAAAATAGTTACATTTGACCGAAATCATCAGTTTAAACAGTAGAATGCTAGTTTGTTACCACATATACTCATATGAACTGAAGATTATAAAATTGATTCAGTGTCTATAATTTTAGGTATAACCGTAGTATAACCGGGGGAAGAACTTTGTAATCTATTGTAAGGAAATGTTAAACTCACCACATGTCAAACATCATAAACAGAGAGATAGTAAGATGTAACTTTTCATCTCAATGCAGGTCCTCCATGCGCTGCTTCAAAAATTTGCAACCTCAATGGCCAAATACATTCAGTACCAAGCTGACAAAGGTGCACAAGCTGTTCAGATCTTTGACTCATGGGCAACAGAGCTCAGCCCAGTTGACTTTGAGGAATTCAGTCTCCCTTACTTGAAGCAAATTGTTGACACAGTTAAACAAACTCATCCTACTCTCCCTTTGATACTATATGCGAGTGGGTCAGGAGGGTTGCTCGAGAGACTACCTTTGACTGGTGTTGATGTGGTGAGCTTGGATTGGACCGTGGATATGGCTGAAGGCAGGAAGCGGTTAGGAACTGATATAGCGGTTCAGGGGAATGTGGACCCTGGTGTGCTGTTTGGGTCAAAAGAATTTATCACTAATAGGATTAATGATACCGTGAAGAAAGCAGGGAAAGGTAAGCATATTTTGAATCTTGGTCATGGTATTAAAGTAGGTACACCCGAGGAAAATGTTGCTCATTTTTTTGAGGTTGCCAAAGGACTTAGGTACTGAAAGTAGAGTTTTGTAGTGTAGAAGACTATAATTCATTGTATCCTTGTGTATCTTTTTTATTTTATATATGACTATTTTACTTGAGAAGTCAAAGTCAAACACGATCCTAATCCTGAAATACATTATGGTGTAATGCAACTTGATGCAAGAACTCGGATCATCAGGAAAACCTGAAAATAAGCCACTAAGTTTTAAGTTGAATTATATTTACAATTTAGGTCTCAAAGCAATGGTAAATACAACTAGATTCCTACCATCCATCAAAGCTTCCCACTCAGTTTTATTTGAAATGAAACTCATGAGTCGCACCTCATCCCTCCCAAAGTTTTAAGTTGATGAATTATATTTACAATTTAGGTCTCAAGGCAATGGTAAATACAACTAGACTCCTACCATCCCTCAAAGCTTCCCACTCGGTTTTATTTGAAATGAAACTCATGAGTCGCACCTCACCCCGCCCAAACTTTCCTTTCTACAGTAAAATTTAGACATCTGGTGGGAGCCTTATCTGTTAAGTGTGATTTAGATAGTTGTGATCAGTTTATCATATTTCAAGGCAAGAACTCGCAAGGAATTAAGATAAGGGTCAAGTACAGAGGGACCAAAACGTCACCAAACACCGATGTACCAAATTAGGGACTCCAATTCTGGAGATCTACCATAACATATGCAAGGCTACGTACAACTGTACAAGTGCCCTGTTTGGTTTCTTCCTAAAGAGTAGCCTGTTACTAAAAGTTCTTGATCCGAACCGGGTTATCAGGATTTCGGCAAATATTTTAAATGTAGAACCTTTCTTTGAGATAGAAACGAAACTCGATAGATACATGAACCTAGTGTTTGTAACACGTAAAAAGCCACACAAAAAGGTGAGACTTTTGGCGATAAGACTTTTAAAGAAGTGGTTGGCTTGCTGCTACTTGTGACCAAATTGAAGTTATGGCACCTTTAAACATTTGCTTTTATTCATAATTATTGATCATTCCTGGCCGACTTCAATGGCCAAAAATATGTTGCACAATGCTCCAACTCTAGAGCCTTTTTGGATCCTACAGTTTTCATGCCATTTCTACATGAACAATATTGTGATGTGGGCCAAAAATTTTAACAGTGTGACTATTTAGTAGATTTGGGACTATTGTTTCTTTGGGAATTGGCTTTTCAACATAAAGCTAAAAAGTAAAAGTTAAGCATAACCACACTCACACACACAATAAAGGAGGGAACTTTCACCTTACTCTATTCCACTCATCAATTTCTTAAGAAGTAAAAAGTTGGCCCAAGTGTTTCTAGATGAAATACATGCAAAAAAGATTAGCAATAATGAGAAGGCGTTTGTTTCCAATAAACCAAAAATGACTTGTTACGGATAAGAAAATGATAACACGCTACATGTTCAAATGTAAATTAACTACAAAAATAAACTATAAATAAAATACCTAATATGAACCAACAAAACAACACAATAAAAAGTGGTTTTTGAAAACAAACGTTTGCAACAACTTGTACTTAACCTCACATCACCTTTCACCAAGGCTACACAAATAAGTCATAAAAGGGTAAGAAAAAGACATATTTTTAGTGCTTGAGAACCATTGATACCCACCCCCACCATCGAACCCACCCATAAAGTGATTTCCTTTACCTTTCTTGTCAATGTTTAGAGAGACAAGTATTTGATTAGGATAAGAAAGAACCAATTAAATTAACCACAAGTCATGAGTTCAAAGTATTTCATTATTAAAAGCAATATTACCTCACCCCCCTTAACTACACTACAGAAGTGGGTTAAACGCGGACTTTTATATGCTTTCCGACCATTTAATCCAGCATTAGAAAATAACTTAGCAACAGTAACTTACTAATACGTGTTGACGTAAGCAAGGCCGGTCCTGAGTTTTCTGATGCTCTGGGCAAGACGATCAGAAAATGCCCAGTAAATGTTTTAAATACGCAACATACTATCTTTTACGGGTTTTACATGTGAACGAAACCCGCATGTCAACTTAGTAGAACTGAATCTTTAAAGAACAAAAATCTACTAGGCCGAATGACTAATAAATAATTATATTCAATGCTAAGTACCACAAACTTATTTTTAGTCTCTGTACCAAGATTGTCAAACTTTATAGAAAGACAATTTATTTTCTTATTAAATTACATTTGCTAATTGGCTTTTCTTTTTCTTAGCAAAAGTATTTGAAAAAAAAAATAATAAATAAATAAATAAATAAATAAATAAATAATAACTATCTTACTGTAAAGTTTGTCAATCTTGGTACATAGACTAAAAATAAGTATTTGGTACTAAAGTGTGTCGATTTTAGTAATTCTAGCTAGATTTTTTATTTTATTTTTTATTTTATTATTATTATTATTATTATTATTATTATTATTTTTGGAATGACAAAGATTATATTAAGAAGGGTATTTAGGAAATTTAAGAAATTTTCACTTTTAAAATATATAAAACCTAATAGGGTTTCCTAAAACATAAAATTATAAAATTTTTTGACTTAGGTAACAAGAAACCCTAAGTCGACATATTTAGATTTAGAAAAAGTTAATTATGGATTTTCTTTTAATTATAAGTTTATTTCCTAAATTAACCAATTATGTTTTAAATATTTTAGATGTTTTAAAACCCTTGGGAATCTCAACTTTCAAATAGGGTAAAATTGATCTTATAGTAGTATCAGTTATGGAAACTAGCAGGGTACCCGCGTGATACGGCGGCGGGTACCCTGTAACTATATTTTACAGCAAGCAAATTTTGTTTGATTACATGTTTTTTTCTTTAACAATAACCGCACTAAGCAACATCGGCACAAGGAAACCTAATAATACGAAATATACTAAATTTTGTTCGTCAAACAAAAATATACATGTTTATAATCAAAATTTACAGAAAAACTATTTTAAAACTTATAGTGCGACTTAGAAGTAATTACGGGCACGTTTCCTAAGTCAAATGGGTCGGGAATGGTTTCTCTTAAAGTTTAACTAAATTACATAAATGGTCCCGTGTGAAAAAACCAGCGCCACCCCACCCCCCCCCCCCAACCTTAGGCTAAATGGCAACATGAGTCCCTTTGAGGATAAAACATTCACCACACACCTCATTTTAACAAATCTTATCATTATCTTCATCTCCCACCTCTCCCTTGCTAAAACCCTAGCCGCCGGCACCCTACAACACCGCCGACACCGCCAACCACCGTGAGACACCGCCACCACCAAACCACTCTACATCATCTCCCCTGTCACCTACACCACCCCACGCGCCCAACAAACACCCCACCAGCATACCTCCACCGTCCTCCAGCGTCTTCCCCACCACTTATATAGGTGTTAATGATATATCCAATGTTTGCCAATTGCCATATGATGCTAACAATGTTAAGTACTCTCGTATGTAAATTCGTATGATGTTGAACTTAATATTTGAAGTCAAAATATGCATAAGAAATGAATATGATGTGAGTCATGAATATAATTTTGTCACATAGACTTTGGCAATATCAGATTTGCTAAGGATTAATGATTTACAATCATTTTTTTTTTAATCTAAATTCAGACTAAACTTGAATCCTCTCTCGTTATTGTTTATTACTTGATTTTTCTAATAGACTTTTTTTTAATATGGATGGGAGGGTTGTACATTATGCTTAACTACTTGTAATTTTGGTGTATGGGGTGTTTTTAATGTTATTAATGTATAATTATAAGGATTTTGGTCTGAATTTCGATTCATGCTTGTTTTTGTTGTACACAATGCTTTGCTTGTTGTAATTATGAAAATTTCTTGCTTTAAAGTGTTGTAAACCTTGCATTCTTTTTTGTACATCTTAATTTTTTGGAGAGAGAGTCATTCCTCCATTATAAGTAGTATAGACTAATTGTTTAGTCACCAAAATTTATGTCAGTCAGACTTTTACAATCACATCTATCTATGATTTATAAAATCGACCTACCTAAGATGCAACATATAAAAGTTTTTGACATTAAATGTATAGAAAGAATTTTTTATTTTATTTTATTTATTTATTTATTTATTTATTTTTTTTTTATACTAGAATCGGAGTGTTTGTTGGGTATTCAAAAGATTCCGCTGCCTACAGAGTTTACAATAAACGTACTCAAAAGATTAACGAGAGCGTGAATGTGAACTTTGATGAAATTTTTGATATGGCTTCTAACAATTTAGCTTAGAACCTGATTTACTTAAGTTAAACAAAACCGGCGCACCTCTCATTCCTAAGTCTTCTACGATGAGTATTTTGATACCTCAAGGATAAAGAAACCTCCAACGACAAATGAACAACTCACTGAAGCAGATTTACCACTGTCTATTGATGAAGTTATCCAAGAGGTTTCACAAACGACAACTGATGCATCTTCTCCACCTTCATCTCCAAGTGAGGGTAGTTCTCAACAAAGTGTAGAAGAAGATGTCACGGTTTCACCACAAAGTACTTAATCCGCAACTAATGAAATTCCAACAAATGAGAATGAAGAAAACTCCCTGCCAACAAACAACAATGATCTATTGGAAGATGCTTATTTTGATGCAAATGAGACATTTCATGATTCTTTCAATATTCATAAATTTTATCACCTTTATCTACATGTTATAACGTACTTGGGTCGAAAGATGCGACATAAATCGAAGGAAAATAAAAAAACTTAGGGATATGAAGTTGCACAACGACCTTCAATAAGATATTGTAAAGCATCTATGGAACCTTAATCACTAAATTATATATATTTTTTTCAATGTATCATTTAATTAAATGAAAATATGAAATGCGTTGATTTATTTGAATAAATGAAAAAAAATTAAAAATTGTGGTCCAGTGGTGTCTTATAACTTGAGTGATAGAGGGAGGGTATTTTTGTGCTCAGTTATAGGGAAAAAGTTTTAATGTAGCATACTTTTTTCTTATAACACGAGCCTATGGCTACGGGACACCTAATGCTCTTACTATATGCTTCTTCCGTTTCAAATTATTATCTATATTTCTATTTTTGGATGTCCCAAAATAATTCTTCACTTTAATTTTCAACCAATCAAAAGATAGTTTAGTGGGTGGACATTTTGTCCATTCCCATTGCATACGATCAATACTCCCGAGCATTCTCAGCATCTCGGGAGTCTATGTCTTTCTTCATGCAATGCATATATATGTTGGATGTCATTTAAATCGGGTTTTCTTAAAAACACCTATACGTATAAAGTATTTATGCATTTAGTGAAGTTTTGTAAACAATCACGTGAACAATGTTCACCAATTTGCAAGTACTCATCAAATGTATCGAGTGATGTGCCGTATGCCAATTGGCATATGACTGTACATTTCATGATAGGACTGATACTTAAACGATCCAAAGCATTCGGTCATTGTTTTAAAAAAAAATAAAGTATTCGGAAAGAGGTTCAACATTGTAATTGGTAATATTATTGATTTGTTTAAAAAGTTTTGAACTCATACAATACATTCGCCTAAAATTCCTCTCCGGGTATTTAGGTGGATTGTTTTTGTCGCCAAAATAATCATCCAAAAGCCGTTGTTCCACAACCTCTCGTTCACGTGGTATGTTTATCCTAGTATAAGGACCCGAACTCTTGGCTTATTGATTACTCAAAGCTTGAAATTATTTATAAGCTTGAAAATACCGTATATACCTATCCGGGTCGTCTTGAAAGTATAATACGGGTGTTAGGTTCGGCACGAGAACCTTTAGCGCCATGTCCATTATGGGTTTGGCGTTCTACGATCGCGTTTCAGTCTACACGAGGAAGAAAACGCCCCGTACCAAGTGCTCTAAGAGATACATAGGTTTCATCTAGAGCTCATTCAAGCAACTCACCGTATATGGATTAATATAGAAAGAAAAAGGAGGTCCCATTTAAAAGACATTTGTGGGATTTACACTGTGTTCTCAAGAGAGAGAAGAAAAAAAAAAAAAAAAAGTGAAAGTAAACTAAAGAAAGAAGAAGTAAAGAAAGAAAAATGAAGTAAAGTAAACTTTCACCCCAAAAGTGGGGTGAAAGTTTTTTAAAGCAAAATAACCCCACTTTCATTCATTTACTTTCCTTTTTATTTCTATAAAAAAACTTGAGAACACAACTACTATAACTTTCACTTTCCTTCCTCCATTTTACTAAACTTGAGAACACAGTGTTAGTGTTCGTGATCTCTTTATATTTTTTTTGGAATTTGTCATGATGTTAGTAATCTAGTGGAAAATGACCCCTTAGAAAATGATGTTAAGAAAATAAATAGATGAATTAGGTAGTGATGATAACGCTCTATGTTGCCACATATTTGTTTGATTCGGTTTCTTTATATGTTACCCACTTACCATGTATATTTATAAATCATATTGATTGAGGAAAATCTACATCTTTCTTTTGGAGGAATGAATCTATAACAATCATATACTGAAGGATTCATTGATACTGTATGATTGTATAACCTAAAAGTTGCATATGAAAAAAGTCATGTTAAAACATGTGAACGTTAGCATAAATTAATACTCTCAAGAAAAATATTTCAAGATTTCTTTCAAATATTAAAGTAATAGACTTCCATATTTATAGCAAGTTACTATTAGTTTTTATTTAATTAATTAAGGGAGCAATGGCCGTATCTTAAATACGTGCATAAGTTTTACTAAATTTGGTTTTTAGTTGACAAAGAATAAATCACAAAAATCAGATAATATATATATATAATGATCCTTCCTATATCTAGAAACATATCATATTAATTTGGATATTTTAGATTCTTGATGATAAATGTGTTCTTATTACCATAATAAGGCATGCACATGGCATATATCTTATTCTCTGAAATGAGAGATCTTTCTTTGTTGTTATTGGTCATATCAATAACTTATTCGTATATAGTTCCTATTATGGACTGTAACATCATTTGCTATCTAAATTGAACATTACTGTGCCGAGGTAAAGTTGTTCTGAGAGTTTTAAACTATACTACCATAGTTCAATACCTCTGTAAGTGAATATTTTGAGATGGTATGTGAAAAGTCTGAAAATGGCTACCTAAATGCCAGTTAAGCCGCGTATATCGTGTCAAAATATTGTTTACCTGTTACAACATAAAAAGCAAGTACAAGATGTTAAATATCATATAATGTTAATTTATGTTAGGTCATTAGTGGAGAGGTTCTACCACGAAACAAATTACCTTTCGGCATTCTGTAGGGACATTTTATTTGGAGTTAAGCTTCACCAGCAGTCATTGCTGATGTATAACTTTTATAATTGAGGTGTTCATCGAACTGCACTCATACCGTACATTCAAATAACTGAGATAGTGAGATATGTTTGGCTCGCGTTTTAAAGATGTCTTAATTGTTTCGTTTTGAAATTGCGTAAATATATAAATTGCTCTGTATTCCTTTATCTGATTTATTGGTTTCTATATGGTCTTTTTGGGTGTAGGCCGGACAGTTTGGTTTAGTTAGTTGGAAGATTTAAATAATGAATCGCAAGGCGGGTAATGCATTTTATTGTACAAAACTGAACCGTATCAATATTATAGGATAGATATGGCCAAAGCCCGATTGTAGGTTTGAGTCCATTAGGGTTTCATTTGTATTTGTCTCTATATATATCGTATCAATAAAAATGTATCACCTATGGGGTTTACATTATTTAACATGGTATTCGAGTAGGTCTGATCCTCAGTCACCTCCGTCGGCCACTGGACGTGCCGCCACGAGCCGCTGGAAGTTGACTGCCAAAAAAAAATCTAAGCTTTGCTTTTATTTTTGTTACTTACTTCTGCTTTTGCTGCATCTGTTGCTTGAAGAATTGCTTCTGTTTGCTATCGGATTTATTCATCAACAAATTATGTTAATGTTTTCTTTTTAGCTTACTACTCCATCCCGAGTTTTCGCGATTTCGCCGCGAGGGGGGAGTATTAGATTATATATATATATATATATATATATATATATATATATATATATATATATATATATATATATATATATATATATATATATATATATATATATATATATA
>LBNU01032835.1:265599-276307 GCA_014162995.1 Artemisia annua
TATATATATATATATATATATATATATATATATATCGATAAAAACGTATCTCCTGCGGGCTTTACAATCTAACAATAAAGACCTTAAGTGTTTGTTGTTCCAAATCTTGATGGGAGTGGGTATACCAAAGAAAACATTCGTATTGAATACAAGTGAGAACCACCTCGGTGTAGTACTTGTTTGCTTTATGGTCATTTGAATAATTATATATTATCCTAAAGCCGCCCCTATTGTGTGGTGAATGGGATTGGTAATAGCAAGGATATTAATTCGGGTATATCTAAGAGGCTTTCTAACGATGGTTTTATAGTTGTGAAGCGTAAAGGAGGTAATATTAAGAAGTTCAATGTTATTCAAATGAATAAATTTGAGTATCGGCCAGTTGTTCCTAAGAATACCAAGGCATCTCCTTCTAAAGGCAATACAAGGGAGTCTACTTCCAAGGACAACACAAATGAGGCTTCTAAGTTTAGACAACTAGCAATAACTACAAAAGTGGTTCATACCTCTGATGCTAAGTGATTCGAATGAAGGTTCTAATGTTAAGTGGTAAAGTTGGTACAAACGATGTGAATATCGCTACTACTATTGATGGAGGACACGTGATAAACAATGACAACATCCATAGTTCATCCAATGCACCTCCACGTTTTATTTCGAATATACAACTGATATGGTTAAAGATGGTAAAAAGGTAGTTAATTTGTTTTCTAAGGTTGAGGATTTGGTTATTTCACATAATGATGATGATGAAGTTCTTGAGGACTACAATGAAACCAATAGTTTAATGGCTTTTAACGGTTTTAAAACTGGTAGTGGAGCGGCAATGAAGAGCTTATATGAGCAATGAAAGAAGGACACCTATAATCAAATTTTATGATGATGATACATTTGGTGATTATCGTTTGACTAGTGCAAAATAAAGTATGCTAAAGAATATGACATTAATATTCGTGGTCAAATTAGATAGGTGTTTGTTTTATTTTGCATAAGTATGACATGTTATTTCTTATGCTAGTTTAGGTCTTAAACATTGTAGACGCTTTGGTTTGCTTTTTTGGGCTACCACATCCGTTATTCGTATATTGTCTTTTTGAGTAATAGTATTTTACCAAGGTAACCCTTTTATCTTTAAAAAAAAATGATTTTCGCAGATTCTCGGGTTTTTTTTTAACACCCCTCGTGGTCTCATTCTTTAATTAGTGCTAATTTTGAAAATGGTGGGAAGTGAGTGGATACTTTCAGTGTGGCTTTTAAAGCTTAAGCATGTGAATATGTGATTAAAATCTAAGATGTCAAGCTTAAAGTGAACCGTAATAAAATTCTAATGATTATCTATTTTGTCATTTTCAAATACTTTATTGTATCAATTTTAGTTTTACAATCTGTTTACCACTACTTATGCTTGTGGAATGTAATATTCTTGTGGGGGTTTGCCGGTTTGTTATAAAAATGACATTTATCATCATCAAAAGTCCACAAACGTTGAATACAATCATTGAAAAACGAAATTAACTTTGCTAGAGATATACTAATACTCCATTCGTTTCCAAAGAGATATAATACTTTCCGGGTTAACTTTGTTACAAAAACTTATTTCTAAGTTTTTATTCAAGAAAGATTGTGTTCGTATGTGTTATGTGCATAGTCTTGTTTTGTACGGAGTATCACTACATGCCATTCAACCTTGTGATAATTCGCTTGTTTGTTTACTAAATTTTGAGCACCCGTGATGGGTATAAGTTTGCTCATGGTAGGATCGTGGTGGGCAGTGGTAGGTTGGTGTCACCATTGCGGCCAAAAAGTGTTTGGCTAGCAGTCGACAAGCTCTGCCTCTTAACACTGAGGAAAAGACAAAGCAACTCTTTTTTATTTAATATAAAAAAGCGGCTAGTATTAATGAGCGACCAGTACGGGTAAAAGTGATGAAAAATTGGTGAGATGGTATAGTGATGTGGTGTTGAGATAACTACGTTGATGGAAATGGTAAAGGTAGTGGAGATGGTATAGTAATGTGGAAGGCTCTCGGGGTCGGCATCGCTAATGATCACTATTGTGATTGTTTAAACTTTAATGGTTTACTATTGGCAAAGAAGCTCATGCTCCCGAAGACAAGCAAAATACAATGCTTTCCTTTTTTTGATTTCTCTATCCCATAAAAGATTAGTTGTAGGTAGTGAGTAGTGCGAGGTAAAAATGATAAAAAAGTTACACAAAGGAATAGTGATGTAATGCTGAAACAAAAGCAGTGATCGCAATAACTTGTATCGTTTTGCAGTCCGGTATTTAAACTTGGTACATTTGGCAACAAAAAAATATTTTAGATAATATATCTTCAAAAGCATGTACTCATGTTTCGGTCAGAACACCCGTAATGTTGTTGACATTACTCTTGATGAGATGAAGCAGATTGGCATCATCACGGTAGTGGTAGAGTGGTGAGCTTGTGGCAAGAAGCCTTGGCCATTTGACACTAATAAGCAAGGGTGTAAAATCATGAATCGGTAGTTGGCAGGTCGATCCTTTTGTAGCTTATAATCGGTTGAGGCGGGATTAATCGATGATTAATCATATTGACATTTTTGGTAAGTTTTGGGTATTTTCACTAAGTTTTGGGTATTCCCGACAAGATTTTCCTTTTAAAAAGCATCTCGTAATAGATATAAATAGTGACTATAAGTGATTAAAACAAGTTTACCACGAGTTTTGGGAATTTCTGACAAGATTTGCAAGTTTCTGGCAAGTTTGACAACTGTTGACCGCTTTTGACCAATTTACACAAATCAAAAAGGTTTGTGGCCCAGTAGCTCCTAGGCGGCGATTAACCGAAAGAAAAATTATTGTTATGCCTACTAATCATGCCTACAAATGTACCTAATGATTTGATTGGTTGATTTCAAAAAATGATTAGTGGAAATTTGGAGAGAGAAAGTACATAATACAATTGTACAAGTGATTTATGCATTAGCATATTTTTAGGCTTGTGTTGTAGGTCTAAATAGCATTACTCTAATCGAAAAGCACTTATAGAAATCTTTTAAATTTAAAACGGATTAGTCGGCCTGGTCTACGAATATATTCTAACTATCAAAGAATTCTTAGAATTTTAGATTTGATGGGTGTTGTAATTCTTTCGAAATTGGCCCTAGTTACTCTTTGGGACGGAGTGGAAGAGGGGAGGGGATTCTCGAACGCAGAAAATGATCCAATAACTTTGAAAGAATTGAACAATGAGCCGTATGAGGTGAAAATGCCCAGGGCATAAGGGGCATGATGACTTGACGTCATCCTCACCTTCTTCTAGCTTATCATCGGCAGGCCTTGTGTGCCTTCTTTTGCAACAGTGTTAATAAGTACAAGGTACAAATAGTAGAATATGCGATACCAATGTGATATAGTGATGACATTATAGATGCTCTTACAACTTGACATATAAGTGTTTTTTTATAACAAACTTAATAGATAAATTGATTCCTAATATCACACTTACCTAAATGGCTAAAGGAGTCAGAAAAAAAGTTACTGAGTAATTTAAAACATTGTGACCTTAATTAGAATACAATCAACAAAACGAAATACATCAAATACGAATACATATCTTCATATTTCATGGTAAATCGTTAATTTCTCAAAGACAGTTATTTAGGATCGTCCTTTTACCAAGTAAACCCCATCAACAAACTTGCTATCATATCAAAATTTTCAAACTTTAATTTTAAAATGATTTCATTTAAAAGAATATTTTATCAAAACGTAACTTTTCCCTGGTATTTAGTAAGATCCCTTCACACCTTCATATATTAACCATAAACAAAACCAAACACTAAACACACACTCACAACCATGACCACTTAACAACAGCCTTCTCTTCATACTACAAACATCCTTGAGCAAATGGACACTGCCGTGAAACCACCGACGTTAACGCGACTCAACACGTTCATCGGCAAAACACGCGTAGGGAAATATTTTAAATTAAACGAACGTAACACCACTTTCACAACCGAACTCCGTGCAGGCACGACGACATTTTTAACCATGGCGTACATATTAGCTGTTAATGCTACCATCTTATCAGACTCAGGTGCAACGTGTTCTGTCTCAGACTGCGTCTCACTTTGCTCAGACCGTACATTTACCGTATCCAACTGCACCGGCCCCAATGTACACGTGATCCAGCCCGATATCTCATGCAAGTTCCCGCCAGTTAACCCTGGGTACACCGAGTGCATCCAAAGGGTCCGTAAAGACCTTATTGTTGCAACCGTGGCATCCTCGTTGATAGGGTGTGTGATCATGGGTATTTTTGGTAATTTACCTTTGGCGTTGGCTCCAGGAATGGGGACCAACGCGTACTTTTCGTACACAGTTGTCGGATTTCATGGATCCGGCAACTTGTCGTACCAAAATGCACTTGCGGCTGTTTTTATTGAAGGGGTTATATTTCTTTTAATTTCGGCTCTTGGCTTTCGCGCTAAGCTCGCGAAACTAGTCCCTAAACCAGTACGGATCTCGTCATCCGCTGGTATAGGGTTGTTTTTAGCTTTCATTGGGTTACAAAATAACCAAGGAATCGGGCTGATCAGTTACAGCTCATCTACACTCGTTAGTTTAGGCGCGTGTCCAGAATCTTCACGCGCCATGCTCGCGCCTGTTGTAACATTCCCGAATGGCACCGTTTCATTAGTCCCAGGCGGGTCGGTCTCGGGTGGTATTATGTGTCTTGGAAACAAAATGGAGAGTCCGACATTTTGGCTAGGGGTGGTTGGTTTCGTGATTATAGCGTATTGTTTGGTTAAGAACATAAAAGGAGCTATGATTTATGGTATTGTGTTCGTTACTGCCGTTTCATGGTTTCGTAACACGCAAGTAACCGCGTTTCCAAACACTCCAACTGGTGACTCGGCTTACCATTACTTTAAGCATATAGTCGATGTTCATAAAATAAAATCAACCGCGGGCGCCTTAAGCTTTTCAAGCATTAAAAAAGGTTCATTTTGGGAGGCATTAGTCACGTTTTTATATGTTGACATACTCGACACAACAGGAACATTGTACTCTATGGCACGTTTCGCGGGTTTCATGGACGAAAATGGTGATTTTGAGGGACAATATTTTGCATTCATGTCGGATGCTTCAGCAATTGTTTGTGGGTCATTACTTGGGACATCACCCGTGACGGCTTACGTGGAGTCATCAACAGGGATAAGAGAAGGTGGTAGGACAGGTATAACGGCGTTAACAGTAGCATGTTATTTTATGCTAGCATTTTTCTTTACGCCGCTACTAGCGTCCATACCAGGGTGGGCAGTGGGCCCACCGCTGATACTTGTGGGAGTGTTGATGATGAGATCAGTGGTAGAGATTGATTGGGAAGATATGAAGCAAGCAATACCAGCTTTCATGACGTTGATATTAATGCCATTAACGTACTCTATAGCGTATGGTTTGATAGGTGGGATTGGTACGTATATGGTACTAAACTTGTGGGATTGGGGTGAGGGGTGTTATGGTAAATGCAGGAAACTTAAGGGGTATGAAAGTGACGAAAATGTTATTAATGCTAGTGTAGGGGGGAATGGTGTAATTAATGAAAGTAGTGTGGTGGAAAGCAGGAAAGCACTTGAGGTTTAGGTTGAATTTTTGAGTCTTTTTTGTTTAATTGTAGTAGTACGTGATTATCTAATATTTATTAGTATTATTTTTTGTTCTTATAAAAGTAATTACTCCGTATTAGCTAACTAAAATGTATATACTGGTACATATATGTATGTGTTTTTTAATTTTATATTTTTCATCGCATTGCAAGCTATTATCATTACACCATATGTGCAAACTATGTGAGTTAGATATATAAACATTGTGTTCATGCATGTGTAAAATTTATTCTGCATTAAACTTCTAGACTCACTTTTTGACAAAGTTTAGAAAATAATGCTATAATAATCTATATTAATAATGCTTCTATTTTAGTAGTTGATCACTTGATGCAATGGTAGACATCTCTTTCAAGGTCCCATTACTTTTCTATTTTGCTATTTGTTTTTGTTTTTGTTGATTTGATCATAAGTGTTTTGATTTGGTTCTTAGAACGTTTATCTTCTAGCTGTAAACTTTTGTTGCTACATTTTTATATAAATTCTTTATGAAGCAATGATTAACTTATAATATAATAGTCTAATACTTTGACTAAAATATTCTAATATGTTCATGTGCATGCCTTTACAATTTACATATGCCCACTTATTCCAACCATGGCCAACCACAAAAATTCGACTCGAATAAAATTATGGCGTAATGTTTTGTATTCAGTTAAAAACTCTTCGTATTATCTCATGATAGTAATTATTATGATTATGAAAGTAATATAAAAAAACAAGAGTTTTGGTATATCTTCCTACATTATATTTTTACATGTCCTTCTACATATAAAATAATATAATATGTTTTTTCTCCCTTAATTATCTCTTTGCATCTAAACTGTTTATTCTTACATTTCTCAAGATTCTGTGAGTATAAATCTAAGTAGTAACGACCATATATATGTTTTCATCTATTTTCTCCGCTCAAAAATGCCCAAAATATATGATATGAATCTTTTTTATTCCCCACACACCTGTTTTATTCATTATTGATTGGGTATATTTCAAAATGGTACTGTAATACTTTTAATTTTTTCTTTCTACCAACTTCTAACTTTCCAAACACTAATAAATATTCTTGATTTGAGTTTATATGTCCATTTTGCATTACACTTCACGTGCGTACACGAAGCTTTTGCTAAAGTCTCGCTAATGAGGTTTTGACATTTATCAAGATACGCCAATAGGACCTGTTTGAAGTTTGCTCTTAAGTCTCTTTCTGTCTCAACATCTCATTACCACAATTACCAAAAGAAGACATAATAATAAATAAGGTACCGTTTCAAGTCATCAACAAACATATAAGTTGAATCCTTAGTTAATCAATACCTCGTAGTCCTTCCATCATATGCATTGACCCATTTCCCTCCAATAAGACTTGGAAATATTACACAACTCTTTAGCCTAGCAACAACGTCATGCTTTGAAATTTAATCTTCTATTGTTATAACACAAGGATTTTTTTAAAAAGAGGATTACAAGGAAATCAACTTTGTAGTCATTTAAAATATTGCAACTCGCTTCAATAATGATTTGATACCCATATTCATAATGTAAGCTTTATTGTCATCATCACTACCATCAAACTTGTCAAGTAATTTAATGTAGTAGAGACTGTTATATAGAAGATGCCCAACTCCAGTACACCTTTAGTCCTTTATAATCTTTTATTTTGAGATGCTAAAATGATACTACAACCCTTAAATCTAAGTCTTAGTAAGTGCAAGTCTATGCAAAAAAGACATACTTTTCTATAACAATGTTCACATCTCCCATTTATAAACAAACGGTTCGTTTGAGGTTACGTTTAATCTCCAACGGGCTATATAGGTAAAATAAAAAGTGATTAGCTAAAATGTAAAAAGGGTCAAATACGTCAAAAGTCGCCCAATGTATTAAAAATGCATAAAGCCACTTGATCATTTTAGTCTAAATAACAGATTATCATTGAAATTCAATTTTTGTAATCATATTGATACAATTTTGGATTTTAAACGGGCAAAATTAAACCAATTGACAGAAAGTTATTCATGACACCCTAACTCATTTTGATCTGTTACCTAACCCGCCCATTTGTTACCTCTAGTGGTAGTTTCAACATGATTCACAAGGTAAAAGAACATTATACATGTATAAGGGCAAAGCCATTGCTAGAACAGAAGTAATTAATATCAGAAGCCTTGACCAAAATTCCTCATTCCATGATGTGGTACGCCTAATTCATGACTTTGAACAATATAATCTCATGTCTTGTTAAAAAAAACTTTCCACCTTCAAGGGCACAATGTCGACAAATTGTATACCATATGCTGGACCGTCTTGAGAAGTTCTTTGGTTTATTTTTGGTGTATCTGAAAGTGTAAGAAAATAGTGAATGAGTGGAAAGTTCGAACTAACACATGCAAAATCCCAACACATTCAAAATGTCACATTCATAATCAAATGAATCTAGAGTGTCATTTAGAACAATTCTCGCNTGCATTGACCCATTTCCCTCCAATAAGACTTGGAAATATTACACAACTCTTTAGCCTAGCAACAACGTCATGCTTTGAAATTTAATCTTCTATTGTCTTAACACAAGGATTCTTTTAAAAAGAGGATTACAAGGAAATCAACTTGGTAGTCATTTAAAATATTGCAACTCGCTTCAATAATGATTTGATACCCATATTCATAATGTAAGCTTTGTTGTCATCATCACTACCATCAAACTTGTCAAGTAATTTAATGTAGTAGAGACTGTTATATATATAGAAGATGCCCAACTCCAGTACACCTTTAGTCCTTTATAATCTTTTATTTTGAGATGCTAAAATGATACTACAACCCTTAAATCTAAGTCTTAGTAAGTGCAAGTCTATGCAAAAAAGACATACTTTTCTATAACAATGTTCACATCTCCCATTTATAAACAAACGGTTCGTTTGAGGTTACGTTTAATCTCCAACGGGCTATATAGGTAAAATAAAAAGTGATTAGCTAAAATGTAAAAAGGGTCAAATACGTCAAAAGTCGCCCAATGTATTAAAAATGCATAAAGCCACTTGATCATTTTAGTCTAAATAACAGATTATCATTGAAATTCAATTTTTGTAATCATATTGATACAATTTTGGATTTTAAACGGGCAAAATTAAACCAATTGACAGAAAGTTATTCATGACACCCTAACTCATTTTGATCTGTTACCTAACCCGCCCATTTGTTACCTCTAGTGGTAGTTTCAACATGATTCACAAGGTAAAAGAACATTATACATGTATAAGGGCAAAGCCATTGCTAGAACAGAAGTAATTAATATCAGAAGCCTTGACCAAAATTCCTCATTCCATGATGTGGTACGCCTAATTCATGACTTTGAACAATATAATCTCATGTCTTGTTAAAAAAAACTTTCCACCTTCAAGGGCACAATGTCGACAAATTGTATACCATATGCTGGACCGTCTTGAGAAGTTCTTTGGTTTATTTTTGGTGTATCTGAAAGTGTAAGAAAATAGTGAATGAGTGGAAAGTTCGAACTAACACATGCAAAATCCCAACACATTCAAAATGTCACATTCATAATCAAATGAATCTAGAGTGTCATTTAGAACAATTCTCGCTCTGATACCATGTTGGATTACATAATTCCCCGTAGGTATAATGTATTGTTTAACAACAATATATAAAGGTTACATGAGACATAAATGAAACCCTAACGAACTAACCCACAAACGGACTTGGGTACCATCTAATATATACTTGCGGAGTAAATGCATGTTTGCATACTTGTGGATTATAAAAGCATGTTTGCATGATTCAAATATTTGAATAATGCAAAGGGAACTCTATACATGGTTAGTTGTATACCATGCAATTCAGCATCGTTCCTGCAAAGGTTTTATTTCAAAATAGTTTTAATATCAAGTTACCAACAGATGTCAAGTTCATAACTAAAACTAAACATAAGACACGAAAAGTTAGAAAAGATAACAGTCTAGTTTCCGATAAGATCATAAGAATGACTTTATTCCATGTGAGAATATATTATTTCCGTAAAAGAATTGTATAATGAACATTAGTTACCTCATAAGAATATGTATGTTACTATAGTTGTAGTGTTTGGAACAGGCCGGCCCGGGGCCCGGGGGTCGACATTAGCAATAGTCTACTGATTTTGGGCTTCTCAAGAAAGGTTCAATGGGCCATCACCCTTCTTTAGAAGGTAGGATAGATAAGTAGTTGCAATAGATGTGCATTATACTTTTAATCTTTTACATTTGCGGATTTGCAGACTCTGGTAATTTATAGATATTAAATTATGGAGTTTGTTTGTTTATTTTGGCTCTAGCTCATTACTATCGCAAATTATTGGTATAATTTTTTGTATTATTATTTTTTTAACAACAATTTACTGTCTCACAATTTTTACATCACGGACTATCTCACATGTTTTAAACATGTCTTGAACCACCCACAACTATCTAGTCGTGGAGCTTCTCAAAAAAAGTACCATTAAAATACAAGCGCTTTAATGTTACTGTCATCTTTTATATAATAAAAGAATTACATCATTTCGCAGTTTTTTTAACAAAACAATCTTAGTGGAAAAAAATTAGACCAATAGGAATGCTCGATTTTGACACATAGGCGAAATCGAGCAATATGATTGGCCAATAAAAAGTCAAATTTGAATTGATTTTGGTCCAACTTTAATAAATTTGGTGGAGAATTTGATTGAGGAAAAAAAAACACATAAAAATATAGGTGTCAAATTTATGAAAATAAAAACTTAAAAAAGATGAGGTAATTAATAAAACATTAGTGGTTGAAATTTTAAATATATTATAAGGAGTTAAGTGTAAATTATAAATCTCCATGTTTTTTTATAACTCTAGATAATAAACAAATAACCCTTACACTTTATACCCCATACACTTTATAATATGAAATTTGTTTACAATTAGATGAGCATTAGTATTAGTTTGAGACTTCCATCTATTAAAATTACAAAATTTTATAAATGTACGAATTAGTTTTAATATACGTTAAATACTTTTAAAATAAATATTAGTTTTAAA
>LBNU01032835.1:288725-314873 GCA_014162995.1 Artemisia annua
ATTGCTTGGCTTCCCACGACAGAAGCAAGAATGGCTATTACAAGCACAGGCCACCTCAAACTTTCTGAAATCATAGAGGGTTATGTATAACCACTTGTTTATCAACATTATTTACCATGAGAAGGCCAAACAAATTGTAAATTACCTGGTACCGAGACGTAATAGCTGATTCGATCGGCGTTCTGGTGATTTCTTGATAAGTAGGCTGCTTGACCCATGTAACCAAGTATGAGTGCGGGGTAGACAAGAAATGTAAACGCGATCTGTGATGGCAGAATGGCAAAAGTTAGGTTACTAGTTTCATAAATGTCAAAATTCCGATTCAAATTTTATCGGTTAAAAAGTTCTGGGTGTACCTGAATTGCAGCGTAAGAGAAGTGGCCAAGATCCGCAAACATTGCTTCCGAGCCTGCAAGTGCAGTTGATCAGTAGTCACATAACTTTGACTTTGGAAGTCAAACTTATACCTACATTAATTCGTAACCCCGTCAACATTAAAGTTTTCCATTTCGAGTACTAGCTAGAAACTTGAATGCAGTAGTTCAGTTTTTTAAATATTTTTAAAATTATACAGACGAGGATAACTGCATAGACAATAAATTTGATACTAAATTGTACAAAGATTAGACGTTTTACCTGTTATGCACAATAAAATTCCTCCCAAAGACATCCATCCTTGTTTTTTGGTCTTCCTGAAGAACTTTAACATGTAATAAGGGGAAAGAGCTTCATAAACTTTTGGATTCCAGTAGATTATATTGTATAAACCAAGGGCACTGATGCATATCAACCATAATAACACGATTGGTGCAAAAAAGAAACCAACTCGATGTGTGCCATAGTGTTGTAGCGCGAATAGGCACACTAATATGAAGCAAGTTATCGGGATCACCGCATCTGTAAGAAGAAACTATTTAGAACACATCTCCACAACAATTCTAGAGAAATTATTATTTTAGATTATTTGGGCAGTTTATTTACCACCAAGGTAGTTTGAGTAAATGGCCAAAATGGGTTTGGGTTAAAACCATTCTTTTTTGTTGCACATAAAAAGGTAAGGGTCAGGTTGACCCATAAACAGTTATCGCCCATTTTTAAGCAATACTTAATGCCTGGTTATGATAACGATAATAATATAGATTATGAATACAATAGCGCAGCTTGTCGTGCACATATAAATTAGACGATGGGCAACATTTGACCCGTTTGAAGTGTTACTTTCGTAAAGGGATGGAACCAGGACACAATTTGACCAGGTGCATTTACGAAAATATATACAAAAAGAGGAACATAACTTTTTGGGACAAGGTGCATTTACGAAAAATCAAAGTTTTTTACATAAAATAACACTACGTTGCAAAATTCCATGGGTGTCCCGGGACCCACCCTGGTTCCGTCACTTCTTTCTTAGCTATTGCTCTCATTTGACCCACTTGAGACAAAAGACAGTCCAAATTTCCAAGTTAGCCATTTCACAAGTAAATAGTTTAAATTGCCAATCTCTACTTTGGACCCCATATTTTCGGAAAATTGATATCACGTAAGAGCCAACTCAAACAAATTATGTGATTTTCAAATCGCAATAACCAAAGTACCCTAAAAGGTAGCGTTGTAACTCACACTCATGATGTGCTTTAGACATGGATAACTCAAGGCCAGAAACTGCAGAGAAAACTGCAAAACACAGAAACACATGTTATGCTTATCATCATTAAGTCAAAACTTTTGCCATTAAAAGATATTTTTAACCAGAATTTATTTTTACCAGAAATGGCAGGAGTAAGGAGTCCATCTCCAATCACCATACACGTGCCCAGAAGAACCAAAATTAGTAAAGCTGTATGCAAAAACTTATACTTTTCAAGCAACATTTTCACTTTAGAGTTGTATTCTCTATCTGGAGATTGCTCCAGTTTATATGTGGATAACGATTCATCAGCAATTTGTCGGTTAGGTAACAGGCTCACTTTAGCATGACGGCATATGGAGGAATAAAGTGCAAAAGTGCCACCTAAAAGGTGATCAACAAATTAACGTCTTTAATATCCAAAAATATTGATTGATTATATTCTAATAACTCGATATATTAACTTGAATCCACACTTACCTTCACCATTATCATCAGCTCGAAGAACTATGAACACATATTTGAAAAGAGGGACGAGTGTTAATGTCCAGAAAATGAATGACAGTACACCAAAAATTTCTTCATTTGTTTCCGAGTGATGAATATCTTCTGCAAATGTGCTTTTGTAAACATAAAGAGGCGAAATGCTGAGGTCGCCGTAGACTACACCAAGACTCTGATAAGCCAGCAGCAAAGTTGTCCTCCAAGAATCCTTCTAATGCATTGAACAAACAAATTTAAATACAATATTACAAATGTCAAACCAAAAAGTTTAAAAATGTAGTGATTAGACCTTAGGAGTTGCCCAACATTTTCCTGGATCAAGATCCATGATTCACCAATGCGAAATTACCAAGATTTCCACCAAGTGCTAAATGCAGATCCCAGCTGAAACGATAGACATGCAAAACAAATAAACTTTTTATATACCCGAAAAATCTTGTTTTCTAGTAAGAAACAATAAATGTTAGCAACTCAGACTTCTACTTCACATTTGCATTCCAAGGATCATGAAAGTGTGACTCATATGTTAATAGACCCCCTAATGGTGCCCCATACCTTTATTCATGAAATTGATGAACCAGGAGAGCAAATGCTATAATTCCCACTCATTGAAAAGTGAAAAAGGGCAAGGATATCAAGCAAAAGACATCATAATTGTGCAAAATAGAAGATAAATGTGAAAGGAAAAAAAAAAGATAAGGATTTGAACTTTTTTTCCTTATAACCAAATAAAGAAAGCATTTCTCTTGTGAGGAATGTAACCCATACCTCAGTTCCAATATGCTCCTACTTTTACAAACAACTTTTATCACACCAACAACAACAACTAGTAAACTAAATTGAAATAAATCAGTGTCTTAAAAACTTAGATACAAAGTAGGGAAGGCTTTAAATTAACTAGTTTAATTTTACTTTCCCCCCTAATTATTCAACTGTAAGTAGTAATTACTATCAATAAAGCCAATAATAAATAAAGAAAGAGATCACAATCACATGACTCAACAACAATCATAATATGATATTTATCATATCAATCACACCAAAATTGAGCCCACAAAATTTATGGCTATTTTAGGACCACCTTACCCTCACACTCACTTAAGCATGCTAGTAATTCATGAAAGATACCAAACTTCCACCAACCTATCTAAGCACACAATCAATATTGCAATAGAACAGTCTAGAATTAGGCATCAAATTACATCAAAAATTACTACCACATACTAAAAATGAAAACCAACATTACATATGAACAAGATTCAAGTAACTACCTTTAATTAGGCTAACTTTAATCAAGATTTATTAAAAGTGACACATCTGCATAAAAAGAAAGAAAATGGGAGGGAAGTTATGGAGTTATGGGGTGTAGGGAAAACAAGACCACGTGACAAGAACATGGACCCTCTTCTTTCAATTTTCACCAAAATTTCTCCTCTTTTTTTTCTGTCCTAACATTTTTCCTTGTTTAAAGATTGATCTTTTTATGCTTTCAAGAACCCAAAAAATGTGTGAAAATGAAGGTGGAGGGGTCACTTATATGTCGTGTTACTTCTTTGCCATTATTGATTTCAACTCATTGTACTAAAAACAAAATAACAAACACATCAAAAAACACCAATCTTTATCAACATTTATGATCATGAAAACTCTTCTTCAATAGCTGAAAATATCACAACTTTAAAACTACTATTTGAGTAGAGCACCAATCCTTATCAACTAATCATGAAACTATGATTAGATTCACTTTAAATATCACAAAGACTAAAAAGTTAGCACACTAATTTGCCAAAAATATTTGCCATTTTTGAGCCATTATTGAAACAGTTCTAGCATAGTAACACAAATCTAACAAACCTTATAAAAAAGCAATAAAAAAAGCACAAATCTTTATAAACTAAATTCACTTAAAACAACATAAAAGATTAAAACTTTAACAGCTTACTCAATACATATAAACAAGAAACACAAAGCCCAGAAATAATTAGCCATTACTGAATCAATTCAAAAATAACAAAACCATGAAAAAGCACAAAACTTTAGCAACTTACTGAGTACAAATGAGCATGAAACAAAAGTCCCAGAAAGCATTATCCATTGTGCAGCCATTAATAAGCTTATTATACAGATGACATATCCACCATTGTTGGATCTCTAGATAATATAGTTTTTTTTATAAAAATGTTGCTGTATGACTGTATTTTGCAACACTAATAAGCTACAGTATTATATGGTTTCTTAAATGAAGATTGGGTTATAAAAAATAATAGTAATATGAGATGGAATATATTATTGTCGGAATGTCTTAGTTTAGTAACATCAGTCTTTATGCAAATGTAGATGATGATGGTGGTGTTTTTTTAATAAAAAATTATAAAATAATGTATGAACATTAGGTTTTCTGCTTTTTAAATAAAATAATATATACATTTTTAAATAATAAATTTTATACCGTAAAGTATATTTGTGAATATACTGTATGTGGCATAACATTACTATAAATAATATGTTGAACTGTGTTGAGAAGCTCCACTGGCTCAAGTGCAAGAAAATCAAAAGTATGAAACGCGAAAGGAATAAGTTTAATAAGTAAAGCGGCGAAGTTTAATAAGTTTTAATAGGATCCTATTAATTTTTTATTGGATTGTGTTTGTTAATTAAATGGATTATGGTAGTCTTAAAAGTTGGTTAATCTTTTTATGAGGAATGTGTCTTATATGTTTGTATGATTATGATTGACAGCTTATTTTAAGACATTAAAAGAAATATTAAAAAAAAATAAAAATGAAAGCTATGTTAGTGTTGAAACTTTGTATGGGAAATATGACTAATTTAAATCACGGGACTCATTTTGGGAGCATTTAAGTTTTGAAATTGATTTGAACACTCGGAACACATGTGTTTTTTATTAGGACACATCAACTACGTATTTTCATTTTGTTTTGTTTGTACAATAAAATGTTCGAGAATTTGAGTTATGTCAACAATGATTTAGGGAATTATTTTCTTTGTCGATTCTGTTAAAGGCTTGTTGTAGTAAAAAGGCTATAACGGAAAATTTTGAGTTAGATGTAAAGGATTATGAAAAGCAGTGTACTTTGTTGAATATGAATTAAAATAAGAAAAGGGAGAATTAATTATAATTACACATTTTAAAATTTAAATGAGAAAGAAAAATTTAAAAGAAGATACATTCATTTTTATTTGTGTATCTGAAATGGGTGATTTTACTTTTCATAGTTCTCATTTTAATTTTATTTCTCATTTGATTCTAACTTTTGAATAGGGCGTATAGGTGAAGAGATGCGTGTTTACTTGAGCGTAGGCTCTTTTAGCCTTTTAAGAGTTTATTATTATTATTATTATTATTATTATTATTATTATTATTATTTTTTATTTATTTTTTTTATTATGAAAATTATTTCATAGATGCGTAATAAGCTTATTATTATTATTATTATTATTATTATTATTATTATTATTATTATTATTATTATTATTATTATTATTATTATTATTATAAACGGCTTATGTATGTTCGTTTAGTTTTATCCCCTATTATGCTCGAATGAATGTATCTCGTAGATGACTTTATGGCTTTTATGCATGTTTTATTTTTAGTCTTGTGAAATTTGATTTTTATGTGCCCCTAGTGCCACTTTTTTTCCCTCTCATATTGGCTTGTATGCGCCCATGCTTTTTTTGTCTCTATGCGTTATGTCTTTTTACGTCTGTATGTTTTTGCTTTATATGTTCTTTTATGACATTGACTTTCTTTCCTCACACACACCTCATATATAATCTATTTGATTGCACACACATATTTGTCGGAGATCTTTTTAGAAGCTGTCCCTTTACCCTCGAGTAAAGGTGTGACTCTCTACATATCACATTCCTCGTACCTCGCTCCAATGGGATTATTTTCACATAATGCATGAACATAGACGAAAAACCCTTCATATATTCTGGCTACGCAAACTCGCATGGACTAGGGGCATTTTTAATTAACAGTGAGCTTTTAAAGCAATTTTATGCTTCTAGCTTTTCGTTTTAAAAAGTTTGAGATGATATCGTAACTAAATCTTGTAGCAATGGGATTTACGTTCACCAAGTATAGAGAAAGGCCAAAGAAAGCAATACATGGATAAAGAAACTAATTCTAACCTTAACTTTCTTGAAAGGAGATTTGCGTTCTTAGAAAAAAGATGCAAGATGTACAACGAAGTTTATATACTCCGTTTGTTGATTAGAAAGACATAAAACCTTAATCATGAATCTTATTTTACAATAACTAATCCCTAAGTAGTATATGCCTTTATAAAGGCGGTAAAGCATAAGCAAAGCATATTCTCAAAAAGCTTACATCTGAAAATGGATTTCGGCTTAATTATCCGTATCCCCTTTGGATTCCATTCGGCAATAAAAAGTTTACATTTTACAAACATGATGATGTCAATACCAAATTGTTATAATAATCATGAATATAGACTCTGGCCTTTAACAAGTTGAGTATAATTCAAACACTTAATATGAGGAATGAAATCTAGTTATGCTTAAAACTATCCAAATAGGTCAACTTGTTGAATCATTTGATGAAGGTAGATGATCTTTTTAAAGTTATTTTACGTTCTACATGTATTACATTGGTAGGAAATGATAACATAATCATTGACAAAAACTGTTGATGACCAAAGATTATTAAATTACTTATCAATGCTTAGTTTGTGATCCACTGTGTAAAAAATCACAAGCTTATTTCCAAAGTAAGATTTTATAATAACCTAGTAACTCGTTACGAACATTTCCTATAATCTTGGACACACTACTTGAATGCCTAAACTTTGGAGCTTCTGCCACGTTAACCATACCCAAGACGTGTACGACCAACTAATGACCCACTTGCCTGGCTCATTTCTTAATATCATGCAATCATGCATACACAAGTTACAACCAAACAACTCAGATTTTTTATTCAATGCATTTTTTTGAACATATAGCAATTTAGCAAGCCTACAAAAATTTGCAACATTGATTTCTACGTGATAAGATATTTTTAATGTAAAGTGACAAATTGAATTCTGAAGTGATTTCTTTATAAATTTTGAAGGCTAATATCTTCAAATATTACCATATTACCGAATTTTACTTGATATTCATTCAATATATATATAGTATGTGAAAAAATGATAAAGTAAAAGGGTCAGGTTGGCTACTCTCAGTTAGAATCTACTATAATAAGCACTATAAACCTTAATAACTAGTTAATTAGCGTATAGCATGAACAAACGCAGACATCGACATAATTATGTTGTAGAACATACGCTTAATGAACAATTTATACAATATACATCACATCTTCCCGAAAGGATGCTAATAGTATAGATGAACGAGTTTTATATCATCCATTGTATATTTTACTAGCCCATTTATGATTTATATACGTATTAAATGGGTGGCCCAACTATCCATCCTTTTCTAGTATTACAAAATTTTGGATGGACCTTAAACAAAGGCCCACATCAACTACACTTATATAAAGTTGTACCGTACTACGTCTTTTTTAGAACGATGAATGCATTAAAAAACAAAAACTCTCTAGCAAGGAGCTAGAAGAGAAATTACAAAGGCTTGTTTAGCCAAGAGTTCTAACAATTGACTTTATGACCTCTACATTTAAGCCAAGAGAAATTACAAAGGTTTATTTGTACGTACTACGTATTTCATGCACCTTCGATAGTTCGATATACTAATAATTCAAAATAGGGGCCGACTAAGTGGTTTCTCGGGGTGCATGGGAACCCCGTGAATTTATCCCACGTAGTATAAAAGTTTGTTAAAAGCATCGACTTTTTTAAAATCGAACATGGTCTCAAAAAATTTGTTTTACGAATTTTCTTTAATTTTATAAAATGCACCTGATGACCTCTGGTTTTGGGTCCGTCATTGATTCAAAAACTCTGTTGTGACGCTTTTTACGGTATTTTATTTCAAAAAAGTTGTGTAGCAATAACTAACATACTATTTTTCTATGGTATAGGCATAAAAGAATCATGAGAACATAAAAATATGTTGATTTTACCGTGAAATAATGATTTCGTAACACGAACTATATCGAGAACAAGGACTTTTGGAACGGACTTGACAGTCTAGAATCCAGCAACAGGACGTCCATGGGCCGAATATTACGGTACTGGCTAAAATCATTTTAACAGTTCTTAAAAGGAAACAAAAAATAAGTTGAATTCTAAATACTATGCTTTTTAAGTAAGATTTCTAGTTGGCGTTTGTTTTATAAGAGAGCTAGGTGCAGTGAGAAAGAACAACATTTATTTGTTTGCCATTTCAGCGCCACCTCATCATCTCATCAATAACACAACAATAACTAAAACATATTCCTCAACAAAAAAACCAATAACATGTTATAGGTCCCACAAAACGCCCCAACAAAAATGCCTAAAAAAAGACACATGTTGGTAATATGGCTAAGTGACGAATGGCAAGGGCGGTGCAGTTTGGCATGACGTGCGTTAGCCATTGGTCCCGAAAATGCCTAATGGTACATTGCACATAGCCCTCTAAGTTTTGGAATTAATACAGCGATTGCTATTGCAAATGCCTCGTTGCAACTTTAGATATTAAACTATGAAACCATAATCATATACTCAACCATGATAGTGAGATTGGTTTTCACGTATTCTCATCAAACCCGCTAATTTTTATCACAAAACTTTTACAACATCTTTCTCTTTCCAACTTTGTAAGTTTCTTGGATCATTATTTGTAATTGTTTTACGACACCTAATCTTATACCACACTTCATTCAAAACTATATACATTGTGATTCCATGTAAAAAACCAAACACACCATTTAGTGCACAACAAATAAATAGCTAATATTTTTCCTACTTGGGATGTACGATCTTTTGACTCAGGTGTATACAGCCTAATTGATGTATCCTCGTGATTATTTTTAACTTTTTCCCCTGACCATCTCAAAATATGTGCATATCAAAGTTTGAACCTTATATATCTTGTGAATAACTCATGTACTTAACCACTAAATCACTTTGGTGGTGTTTGTAGAGTATTAGTATGTTTGTTATGTAAATTTCTGTGTTGACAAGATTTTGATATCAAAATTAGTTAGATTTAGAATTCGTGCTCTTTTTACTCCAATTTTTGTGTTAATTTTAACTTAGATGGTATACTCTAGTTTGCTGACCCGATAAAGTTTGTTTTTAGTTATTAAAATGTAATTGTGAAGTTTGTTTTTAGTTATTAAAATGTAATTGTGAGTTTTAGGCAAGTGGAACGCGTGTGCACACGTTCACACCTTACTCATATAGTCGTATGATAAAAGAGTTAAAGTTATTTATTAATTTCGTCTATGTGGTATACACACGTTCACACCTTTCGCCTTTTTTTTTTCCTCTTCTTTCTTTCTCTTCTCACACGATCAGTCGCCGTGATTGCAAAAGCTTGCAATCATGGTTCTAAAAGGCGCATAAAGGTCCTACAAATGTCTTGCAAAAGCGTGAGGCTTGGTCATGACGCCATGACACGCTTTATGCCATGTCTTTTTGTAAACTCGATATATATGGAATATAATATAAATATGTAAATATTGTCATATTTTGTGTCGCCTTATGCCACACCTTATAAACTCAAAGGCTTCGCCTTAGCCGCTAAGGCGTGAGGCTTGGTCCTTGCTTGCAATATTATAATCGTGCTTGCAATATTAGTCCTTTTGACCAATATCCGTTAGTTTTTGTCGTTAAGTCACGCATTTGCTAAAAACATGAAGATTTTGCAAGTATAGAGATGGATCGTGCAAGAAGTTTTAAAAAAGGGACGAAAGGTGCAAATGTGTGTAAAACACGAGGACGAAATTTGTAATTAACACTATAATAATATTTTGATTCTTAATCCATTGATTTGAAGGGAAGAATTGTGATAAGATTAGTTGATATATAATAATAACTAGTCATAAGTCTCGTGTACGCATACGGTTTACAAATTAGTCAAATTTTTATTTATTTATTTAATTTCATATTCAGGCATATAAGAATCTAATAGTATTTAATATTTTGTGACTGTGATATTACATGCATGAGGTTCAATTTATACGTACAACTAATAATTATACTTTAGCTTAATTTTTTTGGAGTGTATTTATAAATCGTGCTTGTCATCCATGTTCTAATTTTTAACTCGTGTAAGCACGAGTTATTAAACCGAGATTAGACTCGAAAAATGACTATAACTAATAATAATATTTGAACTATATTTACTCGGATTTGAAAATATGATTAATTTTGTTTGATAATCTTATTGTTTAAGTAGTTCAATTTGATATTTAACATAATTCAAATTCATTGAATATAAATTTTTATATATGTTATCTTGAATCCGTACATATACTCAATAACATGTATGCGTACGTTGATAATGCTTTAAATATTATGCTTAGTTTGTTTAATAATAATAAATTAAGCTTTTGAAATAAAACGAGTTTGCTAAATATTCAAAGCGAGTATCAAAAGTAGATTTCATACATAACTCGACCAAAAGGAGAATTTAATAAAAGAGTGACGCAGTCAGTCGTACATACTGGTTGAATCAAATTTCAAAGATACATGCCCTCATCGCGACTTGCTTCTACGCTTCCAATACGACTTCTTCATTATTTATATTATCTTTTTTTAAATAAAATTTTCGGTTACATAAATAATAATTTCTTATGCAATTGTATATTTTTTTAATTAGCGAAATAGCATCTCTTGGGAATACAAAATTATATACTGGAATGTTTATTCACAACAGTTGTTAATAGAGATGAACAATTGAAAATTCAGTCTAGTCTAGCTAACTCAATAATTAGGTGGATAGAATACGGCATTTTGCTGAAAAAGCTACAGTTCTTGACGACTTGGTACTTTGAAGTCAATTGCTGAATTTTAAGTGGGTCACATGATTACAAATTCGTTTAACTCTCAACACCAACTTGCTACTATTTCTCTTTGACCAATTCATGCCCTACTTTGTGCTATATTAACTTTGAATTGTTGCTTGTTTATGTCAAGAATTATTAGGTTTGTCAATTATCATACCAGCACTATATATATTAGGTTAGTCACAGTGGATCGGTCGTGAGGCATGTCTTGCTCGTTCGTGTAAGGTCGGCCCATTGTGACACCTTGGTCGCGATCGGTCGCCGGAGGACATTTTGGAGAGAAGAGTCGTTTACTCGACCGAAATTGAGACTAGCTTGCATGTGTGTTTATTTTTAATTTTTATTACAATTTTGCATTTCAAAGTAAATAAATAAATAAATAAATTAACTTGGTCGCTACTGTGGCAACTTGGTCGTCGTTAGGTCGCCGAAGAGAGAAAGCTGATGTGTCAGGGTCGAGTGTAATCACCACCGTATTCAGCCTTATAGTCATGATCGATCAAGGAAACTTTAGCACATGATCATGCACGTTCAAACTTTTTATTAACGTATATATATCAATCTGAATGTTGCATTCTTCGGTTATTTACGTAGTAAACAAATCTTATTAATCGTCGATCAATGCAAGTTAATGGTCCTCATCAGTTTTGCAAATTTTTCTACATCCTTTGTTACACGTAAATGACTATTTTGAGATTGGACCATTGGCCAGTACTCCGTTTTTCCAACTTTTTTATCTTTCTGTTTGTAGAAGAAAAATCATATAAAATTTTTAAAGAATTTTGCTATTCGTAAACCTAATTAAATATTATGTTTAAACATTTATAACACGCAATAAATTATGATAAAATTAGTTGATCGAGAGTAGTTAAATTTTTATGCATATCAAAATTTTGAACGTAACTCGAAAAGCTATGTTTAACATTTTTCATTTAAAAAACCTTCTAGTTATAGATATACATTATTCGAAATTAAATGAAGGTAACATGACAGGCCGTTTCATAGAAAGATCCTTTGGCGTGTTGAAAAAGTTATTAATTACTGTGCTACTAGTTGGTAATGTCCCAATGACAACCCACATTCTCTTCGACGTTGAAGCACCGACCGATCCTTTTACTATACCTTTAAATCATTAGTAGCATTCTATATTTAGACATTTGGATGGTTAACTAAGTCATAACTCATAAGATATCGTTTTGCACATGTACACACTTGAGCAAGACAACTATCATTTATTTTTATCGATTGACATGACTTCAAAGATGCATGTTATGCATCAAACTCGACAAGTTTTTATCATTCAACAACGAATAACCAAGTACGGTCGTGTAAATAGGCCCTAACGACAGGTTCCAACATTGAGGGTTTGAGAATTTAGAATATAAAAACTGAGAACCGTAAGGTATAGTATTTGTCCAGGTCTTATATACGAACGTAAGCCAGATCCTAAACGACATTGTTTCTGTTGATTTTTGTTATGATTGATACTCGCTACCGAGCCAAAATAGATACCAATGCCGGTTTTTGGGCTAGTGATTGCATTGACCGCAGCTTCCTTCACTTGCGGCAGTTTTTAGTGGCAGTCTAAAATAGACCAAAGTTCATTAAGTAAACAGCTACCTTTTTCTATACGCATGTTTGACAGAAACATTAAGTAGTTTCGCATTGAAAATACTATCACCAATATGTTCCACACTTCCACTTTTTTTGCGTGTTCTAAATTAGGGTCATACAAAGAATATCTATGTTAGAAACATTTATGACAAGTCAAACAAATAAAAGAAATTCGTATGAAGTGGTTGAATGAAGTTCGCTTAAAATATAAAAATAATTACAACTTCTAAGTTTACTTTATTTATGTAATGTAAAAAGATTATTATATCAATAATATAGTCTTTATAATACTATTGGTCAACTATTTATTAATAGATATCTTATTGACCAAAAAAATTGTTACAGAATAAATACTTAAATAGAGGTTTTGACCACTTCCAATACATTCATTTTATAACATCGACAGTTATGTTTATTATAAGAAAGACTGCAAAGCATGCATATTGGTAAGTTCTATATCTTGGTCGATGGAATATTGCTCTATAACTTATCGTACACAATTGCAATATGGGCTGCTCATATACGATTGATGAGATATTGATAATTTGATATACCACTTTAAAGTAACAAGTACAAAATTAAAATATTACTCCCTCCGTCCCAAAATTATTGTCCACTCACTACAAAATAAAAGCCATTTACTTACTAAATGTTTTGCTGACTGATAGAAGCAAATAGTGAATAAAACCATTTGGTGACTAAACCTCGCTAGTGATAAAAGTAGGCAAAAGTTTACTTCAATTTTTATTAAAAAAAATAGTCGGGGGTATATAATGTAAATTCAACGTGCAAAATGCCTCATTCTATCCCATTCTGACTTTCATTTCTCCCCTTCTCTTTCAACCACCTGCACCATCACCAATTCACCATCACCATCACCATCACCGGCCACCATCACCATCACCGGCCAGCGTGGCAATCACCGGCCGCTGTCACTGGTCACCATCACCGTCGTCACCACTGTCACATTTGGATTCGTCAAATCGATCGATTTGTGATTAGTTCAATTGAAAACTTGAGGTAGTTTTTGCTTATCTTGATATTGTGATTCTACGTATATAATCGCCATTGATTTTTGTGAAGTAGTTATCTAGGGTTCATAACTCATAGTCTCTTTGAATGTTTGTTTTGATTTTGTAATGTTATATTTTTATGTGCAGTTAAGGTGTTTGATAAAATGCCTAAATGAAACTTAAGATTTTTTGATCGCAAACTATTCACATTTGCTGCTAAACACAACAATTGTATGATTTTCCCGTTCCATACAATATCATGATAATAGGATTCTGATTAGTCGATGAATTAGTTGACGAAAAGTTCATAAGCAGACTTAGTTTATCTAACTAACTAACAAGATAAAAACGAGATTGGGACATGAATTTACTGTGGTGCGACTCTTGATAGTGGTCTTTTGGTTTATGTTGGCTTTTTATTATCAAGGATTAGCATTTTGTAACCGTTTACTTTCCTGTTCCATTCAGGATCTACTCCCTTATCCAACTCCTGTGGGACATGTATGCAGAAAAATGCGTAGAGTTTGCGGTGAGATGGTCCATTATGCAAAATTTTAAACTAATTGGTATGTGCCCTTTCTAAGGAATCTGATAATCATGAGTAGATGCTAGCTAGCAAATCATGTCGCTGCCGTGACATCACCTACTAACATGTACATTTCCATGCACATCCAGTTTGGGGTTATTTCTAAGCCTCTCTTGATGATAGTTCATAGTTTTGTAGAATGTATTTGCAACATAATAGTCTTGAAACTATCTTTTGACTGTGCATATAAGGGACCATAGATTTTTTCAAGGCATTAGAAGTTCACTGAGGGTTCAGGGTACAGTTGATACTATGTACATTTACCTAGAAATAAAATTACTCTAATCGGTATCCACATGTTTGGATCAATTTTTTGGTTCGGAATTAGTGTATGTTACAACTCTTGTTTCGCCATAATTTCTTTTATTGATTGTTTTGTGTGCTTGTAACAGAGCGGAAATTGCAGAACTAATGCAAGGTGACGACGTTTGAAGTAGCCTGACTGAATGTATGCTTTTAAATCTCTGTGTCTTTCTTCCTGGTAGCGTGAAATTAATAGATAAATGTATTTGTTTGTAAACTTAATTTGTGTGCCAAACTGCCAATGTTGTTCAGCTTGATTGGTAAAAAGTCTTGGGTAATGCAGGTAAACCTCGAAAGATTTTGGTCCTAATGCAAAGGTTTCATGTCACAAACTATATGGGATTTGGGAAGCAACAAGTTTGAGCTACCGTTGATGAGGCTGCACATCCTGTTGGGTTAGAGGTAAATGCATGAACTCGTTTGCTTTGAATATCAATAAAGATGACCTGACGTGTTCAATTAAATTGTTTAAATTGTACTTGTTTATGTACTTAGAGTATTTTTAAGGTATAACCATGCATGATTAATACTCATTAGTTTGATTCCTACAATTCATTTGTAGGAAAAACTTTCTTAGCTCTCGCTGAAACAGAGTGAAGCAGGTCATCTGTGACATGGGACAATATGCGTTGCGAGCTTAAATCTCTCTATGAAACAGATTGGTAAAACAGCTAGTGGGGTTCAAAAGTGACATGACTTCCAACGTCAAACCGTCATTGGATGGTAAGGTGTGACTCAAATCTCTCTTTCTGTACAATAATTGTATTTATCTCTCTCTATACAGTAGTTTTAGAAAATAATGGTAAGATTGCCTTAAGGACGAACTAGGTTTAAGTGTTTAACTATTGTTTGTTTTAAGAACATTGAGCTGAGATGGAGTTTGCTTTTTTTGAAGTTTGTTAATTTTAGGTTAATAAGTAATGTATAGTTGTGATGGAGTAACTTATTAAAACCCCATAAAATAAGCTTATCCAAACACTACAATGGGCATTTACAGTATGTTAGTGACCCTCTTGGAACCCATTTAATCTGTTATAAAGAATAGCTATGTGTACCAATGCGTTGTGTGTATTGACATAAATACACTAGAATTAGCTGGTGTCTCGAGCTAATAACATACTCATTAGTCAATATACTAGCAAAGCCTAATGACAAATGGAATAGGTGGATTTCAGTTGTTTTTACTAGTAGTTTTTGCTGTATTTTTTGACTGACATGAATCGTGAGTTATGACCCGTTACCCACTTGACCCGTGAAGTTATATCATCATCATGTTACCCATTAGCGATTTAACTAAGCTACCCATTTATGTCCCATATGCAAGCAGGTACCATTTGCTGAGAAAGCTGTAACTAACATGAACGCCTTTTGAATCATTTGAGGTATCTCTTTTTCAGATTAGTTACTATTAGTTATAAATATGCATTTAACTAAACAACCTCGTATGTTATAATTGAAAGATGGTAATAATTGTTATTTCATTGCAGATGTGGTGTGATGGAGTGACGAAGATGGGTTATGAGCACGGCTGTAATGAAACATACATTCTCTTCTGTTAATGTTTTTTAAAGTTATTGTTTTAGAGCATACTTGTTTTTATACATTTGAGAAATGCAGGACACCACTTGACCCATGAAGTTATATCATCATCTCTCTCTTTTGATCTTGATTCCAAACTCACACCTCAGGTATTCAGTCTTCTCTCTGCTCACCCGAAGGCCATTCTCTTCCAGTGCCTCCCTCCATAACTCAAGTCTGTTGTTAAGCCCTTCTGCCGATTCCGCCACCAACAAATGTCATTAATTTTGTAGTGACTTTGAATTTTCCTTCCCTTCCACGGCCATCAGACACTGCGGGAACAACTCCGTGTCGAACTCATAATTAAGGGCCGCTAACCGGGCATCATGATCAGCAACTGCTCTGTGAAACCAGCCCGTATAGCCTCCTCCCTTTCCCCAAACATCTTACTCAAATACTCCTCACCCTTAACCTGACCCTCCAAAGTTCCACAGACTATCTCCAACCCCGCAAGTTTCTCTGCCAATTCTTTGTTCGCGGACTCCAACTCTTGATTCCGCGACTCTAGCCCTGACAACCTTTCGTAACTGGCCAGCTTCTCAGACAACTTGGCATTCTCAGAACGAAGATCAGCAATCTCCTTCTCTTTGGATTCCGCGGCCACCTCCACCTCTGATAACCGGCCATGGATCTCTGCCATTTTGGAAGACTCACCCTCAAGATCATTAACTTAGCCCTCAAAGTAGATATAATCCTATCTTTCCCCTGCAACTTTCGACTCAGCTTATCATTCACTTGAAGCTCGTGCTCGAGTCTCAACCTAACTTCTGAGCTCGTGCTGAATTGCTGAGCGGACAACAGATTGCAATGATCCAACAACTCCTTTGCCCCCATGTTCCTGAGCACAGACACATAGCCAGGAGTCGGAAAATTATCCACTAGACTCTGGCAGATCCACGAGTCGTCCATCTTAAAACCATTAGCAGCAAGCCACTTCGGGACATAAACAGATGGAGCCTGGGCGGTGTTAACAGATAAGGACTGATAAAAGTCATCCGACTCAGCTTCGCTCTCAACCGCGGCATCCACATGCCCGGATGCTTCCTCGAAATATACTGGACCCGAACTTTCCACATGAGGGCTAACAGAGTCCGCGGGAGCATGAGTAGACCCGGTGGAAGCAGAACCAGGATTCTTGGGGGCCTTGCTTTCAAGATCAGGATGGGCGGAGGCAGTAGAATCCGAGGTAAGAACGGTGATGTTCTTCATAATGTTGGCATCTGTGTGCGGATCCAAACGTTCTGGTCCTTCGTCTGATTCATCTTGAAGTTCTTTATCCGTGAGAGCGTCCTCCGCGGACGCAACACCTGAACAAGAACCACAATGAGTATAACTCTTTTAAAAAGAGAAGAGAGAGAAAGGGAGAAGAACAACGAAAGGTAAGATACGTACCTGAGCCACCCACGGTTTCCTTCCGGGACAAGGGAGTAATCCTTTTCATTTTTTTGGGCTTGGAGGGAGCGCTGATCGTCACCCTTTTCTTTCCGGCTTTCTTATCATACTTGGCCGCGGCTATCTCCTGGATGATAGTGTGTTGAACCAACGATACTATACCCTCGGTGGGTTCAATCACCCGGTTAGCCGTTTCCGCCCTCAGGGTCGGCTCATCTTTCTTCAACGTCCTCTCTCCAGTTTTCACCTTGAATTGGTCAGGCTGACTGATAAAAGCAAACAAGTCCATCTTTGCAAAAACACAAACACATCAGACGCGGACAAACACAAAAGCATGGAAGCATTCAACCATCTAAAAAAAAAATTAAAAAAAAAACAAAAAAAAAACCCACCCTGTTCATCCGGCCACAAGAACGTAGGGCGACTAGTGTCATCATCCCATGTTCGACTCAACCCTATAACATTCAAAAATTCATCCGGATACTTCCTGAAGGCGGCCCTCTTGGTGGTAAGAAGCTCTAGGAGCCCATGGTCTATATCCGCGTCAGAAGGCGGCGGGTCGCGGTCAACGGAGACTTTATTATACCAGGGAACGGAGATGGGAAAAATTGTCCGTTTAATAAAAAAGAAATGGTTTTTCCAGTGCTTCACAGAGTCAAGGACCATCGTGTAGCAGACGGGAACCACCAAAGACTTAGGACCCTTCCGCTTCTCTATGGTCAACCAACCATTATTCACCCCAGCCCAATAAAATTTCCTAAACAAAGGCAAAGTAGGGATCCCACCGTGGACGCGACACAAGATCTCAAAGTGGCTAATCCTACATGCCGCCAACACAGACAGCTGCAAAAGATGGATCTGATAATACTCCAGAACCCTAAGCAAGAAAGCTGAAAGGGGAATTCTAAAATTACCTAATTCAAAAAACCTAGTATAAACACCTATTTTTCCCGCAGGCGTGNGGACTTTCCTGTCACAAAGACCCGACGGGCCGCCCCTCCATCCGCCCCAAAACCTGCCGCTTCCAATCCGGCGTGGGTTACGTCCTCATCCAACTCCCTGGATTTGTGAATCATCGAACCCCCAGATATCTAAACGCATTCCTTGGGGGTTGGCAGGATCTCGGTCACCAATATGAATATCAATTTCCATCGTGGGCTTGGCTTCGTCTCGATCCCCCCAAACTCACACCTCAGGATTCCAGTCTTCTCTCTGCTTCACCCGGCAAGCGCCCATTTCTCTTCCAGTGCCCTCCCTCCACTAACTCAAGTCTGTTGTTAAAGCCCTTCTGCCGATTCCGCCCACCAAACAAAATGTCATAATTTTTGTAGTGCACTTTGAATTTTCAAAGTCAACTTGTTTCAACTTTGCACCATAAATATATATTTTATTATATAATACTTAATGAAAATTATACCATTGAAAAGTACACTTAAAACCCAATCACTATATATATTTGCCATCAAATTAATATATAACAGCTCACAAAAAATATTAGGCTCAAAGTTGAAGAAGAAAATTAAAAAAAAAGTCAATCATGGAGCAATAAATTTGGGATGGGAGGGAGTTTAGTAACAAAATTATATTCACGTTATTTGCACTTATAGAATAATGTAACCATTTAACTAGTCTTCTAACTCCGTAATTCTAGGAGCTCTTCAGATGAAAATGAAACAAAATGGACGGTCAAAATAATGAAAATTTAGGAACCTTTGAAAGGGCGAACCTAATATCGTTTATTCGCTTATAAAAAAAAGTAACAAAGTTAATTTCACAAAGTCTTGACACGAGTTAACAGGTTGAAAATGTTTATTACCGAGGGACAAATTTCCAGGAAAAAAATTACCATGATACACCACAAAAATTTTCAATTGGTAACCCGACAGTAAGTTCAAAAAAAAAAAAAAAAAAAAAAAAAAAAAAAAAAAAAAAAAAAACCGACAGTTTTGACAAAAGAATGCAACTCGACAGATGCATTTTTCTTATTATTATTTTTTTCTCAAAGTTTTCACGTAGTTTTACAAGTATATTATACCACCTGAGCAAATGATTTAAATAACCGAACCGAACAAAACACCGAATTTGAATTCGCTTCGGCTTTCGAGTTTACTCGAATAATCTGAATTACATGATTTATATTTTTTTTCATTTAATTATATAGATCTTTAGCCGAAAAAAATCAATCATAAAAAATGTTATACTAGTAAAGAGTTTTAATATTTTTTAATATAAATATATGAAAAAGTATATGTGTTTTTTTATTCGGTTTTCGGTTCAGTTGAATTTTCTTTTCCCGTAAGTATTACCCGATTTGTGAACACCTTAGAATTAAGTTAACGAAAAGGAACTATTTTTATTACCAGTTGTCCAAACCAAATAATAGTAAAATTTATTAGAGACCAATCCTAAGAAGAAATATTCACCTACTCAAAATTGACATTTTTGGTTCGGATGAAACGGGGAGAAACGAAATATTTGATAGCATTGACCCATTGTAATACAAAATAATCAAATATAATACAAAATTACAAAGATCAATAACTAATTTGATCGAGATCAATTTAGACGTAGCAACATTCTCTCAAACTATCAGACTGTATGGTTATCATATTATTAGCAAGAATCAAGTGATCGATTACTAATAACATGCTAGGGGTGAAATGAGCTGCGAGCAAAGCACGAGCTTGTCAGAGTTCGAGCTCGCTTCATTTCAAGCCTTAATTTTTAAGCTCAAGTTCGGCTCGTGCTATGTTATATAGGCTCGGGCTCGGCTCGAGCGCTGCTCGTTTATACGTTTTTAAAATAAAAAATTAAAGTTTGGCTCGAGCTCGGCTAGTAATAAATCTATTTCGATCTCGTTAATAAGCTTGTCTATATATAATACAATACATAACGTTTTGTATATGTTTAATACTTAAAGTATTGTAGTATCATTTAGGCTCGCGAGCCCGATCGGGCGTTGTATATATGTAAAGCTCGAGCTGGAGCACGATTAATAAAAGAGCTGCAACTTAGGCTCTAGCTCGAGTTCAATCCCGTTTAAGCTCAGCTAGTTCAAGCTTTGTACAAATGGCTAGGCTAATTTCCACCATAGATTGGGTCATTCAAAAAGCTAGAACATATGATTTGGACAATAATATAACGTTGTATAGTTGATAAATTTGCTACCAACTGACCGCCAAGATAACAAACGAAAGTGCATGTGAAAAAGCGCGTACTAGCTCTCGCCCCCATTGACTTTCAATATATTTGACATTTTCAAACAGCTGTTGGATTGGGCTATATATATCCACCAATGATACTACCAACCTCATTACTCATAAAACTTATTCTCATATCAACTATTACTTGCACCACAATCAACCAAAACTCTAAGAATTCACGTATCACCGATATGTCGATCTCCGTTCACAGCCGTGTCCTTCCGTTGTTTCTCATCGTGTTCGTCCTATTTTCAGGGTCTCTTTTCGCGAGACCGCTCGCTGAGCCAGAGCTAAACCTAGCTTTGCCAGAAAAAAATAGTTTGGATTCGGATGGTGTCGAAGGCAAGAACCAAAAGGTTCCTTGTGCAATGAGTTCTCCAAACGATGAAGTTCGGTTGTTGAAGAGATTTGAAGCTGGAAATTATGAAAGTTTGTTTTTGAGCTCTCTTCCGAAAGGATCACCCGTGCCGCCTTCTGGACCGAGCAAGAGGACAAACGGCTTCAACAACTGATTAATGATCAAAAGGTTATTTGCTACAATAAGATTGGAACTGTTACAGAAATACATGTAAGTAGGAAAATATATTTATATATGGAAATATAGATATGTAAAACGCAACTGATATCAAGCGACTTTGATTCGTTATTCGTCAACTTTGTTGAGATGTCTTGAATTCGTTTGTTCATTAAAAAAAGGTGTACATATTTTTATTTTGTTTGAAATACAGCAACCTTGGATGTTTTGATGAGAGCTATATATAAATGAAAATATATGATTATTTGGTCAATTGAATTCTTGCAAATTTCTGTTTATTTATCTGACAATCTTATGGAAATGTCGTTGCGTTGGAATTGAAGTTGCAAAAAACTATGAACATAAGATTGATCGTGGGTTCGGGAAAATGTAGAAAATTCTAAGTATCGAAGCATGTTCGATTCATGCATAAGATATATCATCTGATTATTGCAATTTTCGCAATACTCGTAGCAGATGATCAGTTTTGAGTTTTTGACAGACTGAATAAACGTTTTCTCATTGTATGTGTTCATTATTTTTGCTACGTCACGTAAAGGAATTATCTACTCTAAAAATAGAGTGTGTTGGTAGAATCATAAAACTTGGACCACATGCATCAGGGATTCAAGGAATGACATATTCTCGATCGCGTTAATGATTGCTCAATAATGTAGTTAAAGCTATTTAGCGTGTTTGAATTTAGGAACTAACACATAATTTAGTTGAGTAGGGCCACAAAGAAATATTCCACAAAACATCCACAAAGTGATGTGTCAAAGGATGATTGGTGTGTTTTATGGTAGTTTCTCCCTCTTCTCAATGATTAAACCAATCATCCTTTGACACATCACTTTGTGGATGTTTTGTGGAATATTTCTTTGTGGCCCTAGCATAACTCAATTTAGTTATACATGTTTAGCGTGTTTGAATTTTGTATCACGATATTGTTAAATTAGAAGCTAGGTGTTCTTATGAAGATTAGCTTAGATTCTGGTTCATTATTTATTAGTTAGATCGGTACGTGAGTCACGTTTGACATCATAAAGTTTGATTAGGTTGTTAAAGCGTCGTTTATAAAATTTTATTGTTGACTTATTCATTTCAACAAGATGATTGCATCATTAAGAAATTGGTCAACCGTTGAGACCCTTAAGTTTTGTAAAGGGCAAAAGGTTGCTATTTGAGCACATACAAAATTAAGAGGCAGGGGAGCCATAACGCTTTGTATGCGTTATTCTGATGCGACAGCTTATCAACTTGAGTTATTGCGTTACCATGATTTCCAGGTAGCATGCGTTGGCTTTGCGTTTCAACTTGCGTTGGTGTGGCAACTCCAGTTATAACTTGAGTTATGCAAGTTACAACAATTTCCCACTCAAGTTATAACTAGTTTTTTTTTTTTTTTTTTTTTTTTTTTTTTTTTTTTTTAAGTGGGTCCTGAAAGTGGTGTTATTGGGTGTTATGATTTCCTGGTGTTTTTTGGTATTGTGTTATTTGGTGTTGAGATGATATGGCGCTAAGTTTTTTCATAACTTGAGTTATGGTATCCTTTGCTCTAATAGAGTGATGCATAATAGGCCAATAGGGTCACGTTAAACCTTAATTTGAAAGAAGACAAAAATACACCATTGGTCCCTAAACTTTTCAAAAAATATCGCCGGGAATTTAAACTTGAGAAAAACGTTTCCGTGCGTCCAAAACTTGAGTTTTTGACGCCGATTGCGTCCCTTGACCTATTTGATCTCGGTCAACGCACAATTTTAGTTGTATATTCAAGAGTATAATAGGCAACTCACTTTTATAACTACACCTTGCACACCATAAAAAATGGCCCTGGCCTGATTTTGAACATAACTTGAAAAGCCATGTTTAAAATTTTTCCATTTAAAAAACCCTCAGGTTATAGATGTACATTATTCGATTGATATTAAATGAAACATGATAGGCTGTTTCATATATAGGAAGATCCTTGTACGTGTTGAAAAGGTTATTAATTGCTGTGCTACTAGCTAGTTGGTAAGGTCCCAGTGACACCATTCTCTTCGACGTGGAAGCACCGACCGATCCTTTTACTATACCTTTAAATTATACTAGCAGCATTCTATATTTAGATATTTGGACGGTTAACTAAGTCATAACTCATAAGATATCGTTTGTACTTGTACACACTTGAGCAAGACAACTATCATTTATTTTTATCGATTGACATGAGTTAAAAGATGTGTTATGCATCAAACTCGACAAGTTTTTATCATTCAACAACGAATAACCAAGTACGGTCGTGTAAATAGGCCCTAACGATAGGTTGCAACATTGAGGGTTTGAGAATCGAGAATATAAAAACTAAGAACCGTAAGGTATAGTATTGTACGTCCAGGTCTTATATAAGAACGTAAGCCAGACTTAATCCTAAACGACATTGTTTCTGTTAATTTTTGTTATGATTGATATACTCGCTACCGAGCCAAAATAGATACCAATGCCGGTTTTTGGGCTAGTGATTGCATTGATCGCAGCTTCCTTCACTTGCGGCAGTTTTTAGTGGCGGTCTAAAATAGACCAAAGTTCAGTAAACTGCTACCTTTTTCTATACGCATGTTTGACAGAAACCTCAAGTAGTTTGCATAGAAAATACTATCACCAATATGTTCCACACTTTCACTTTTTTTGCGTGTTCTAAATTAGGGTCATACAAAGAATATCTATGCTAGAAACATTTATGACAAGTCAAACAAATAAAAGAAATTCGTATGAAATGGTTGAATGAAGTTCGCTTAAAATATAAAAAAATAACTACAACTTCTAAGTTTACTTCGTTTATATAATGTAAATTTTTTTTATAATACTACTAGTATTAGTCAACTAATTATTAATAGATATCTTATTGACCAAATAAATTGTTACAGAATACTTGCAAGTAGTAATAAAATAGAGGTTTTGACCACTTACCCCATCACCAATACATTCATTTTATAACATCGACAGTTATGGTTATAAGAAATTTAACAATACATCTATTTGTACGTGTGCCTCTATAATTTATCGTACACAATTGCAATATGGGCAGCCCATATACATATACGATTGATGAGATACTGATATACCACTTTAAAGTAACAAGTACAAAATTAAATATTATGGAGTAGCGACCTTGATCACGTTATTTGACTGTAGAATAATGTAACCATGTATGTAGAGTCTTCTAACTCCGTAATTCTAGGAGCTCTTTATATGAAAATTTAGCATGCATGATGTCAGAATAATGAAACTTTAGGAGTGCGACCTTTATGGTATGTTTGATAAAACTAACTATAAGTCGTAAGGCGTAAGCCATTAACTGTAAGCTGTAATTTTTAAATCATAAAGCTGTTAACTTGAGCTATAAATTTTATCTTTTTTTCAATAAAAATATTTGATAAGTTAGCTATTTACTGTAATTATAAATTGTAAATTAACATAAAAAGATATATCTATAATTATAAACAAATGTAAAAAAAATAAAAACAATAAACTCATTGTATTAATAAGAATCGTAGTGCTTAAAGAGAACATACTTGTAATACTTATTGACGACATGCATTGTCACACCCTGAAAATACCTGTTATGGCAGCGGAATGGAATACCTGGGTGTAACGAACATGGCATCTCATACAAGGTTATATTGAACGACCTAAAGTGTCGTTTAGAAAATACAACGTTTGATCATTTAAAATAATCAGAGTTTACAAAGCATAGGTCCCAAAAGGTGTTGCAGTTTATCAAAAACTAGTTTATACAAGATCAAACGATACATAAGTGCTGAAAATATATAGTGAGACGCGTCGACCCCGCGACTCCATGTAGTCCATATGCATGTCACATGATCTACTTAGTTACCTGAAAATACATTGCTAAAACGTCAACACGAATGTTGGTGAATTCCATAGGTTTATGTAAAACGAAGTTATACGGCAGCCTCAAGTATAATGCATGATATAAGTCACGTGAAAAATATAGTACAATAGCCCTTAAGCTCATGACCCCGAAGCTGACTGCGGAATATGCCCCTCCAGAGTGTTTTATCAGGCACTCTAATGATGTTAGACATGAAATGCATCCGTTATGACGGTTGGTGAATACCAACACGGATAGAGGCGTCACCCTCGATAGATCTATCCACTCACTCTCGCTTAGGTACAATTAACGGTTCATGATAATGAATAGGGGACTTTCACTTGGTAAATGCGGTAACTTAAGCAATGTACTTGAATTTGTATACTTAGGCCCTTATGAAAATGATGCAATGTATTCTCCCCCGTGGGATTTGAAAACAAATAATAAAATGTAGATGGGGCTATGAAAACTCACCTGAAATGCAAGCAGTGAAATGATGATGAACGGAGTGATGTAAGGCTCGTCTCTAAGCACGACCTATAATGAATGATGTGACCTATTGTAAGCAATGAAAACAATGATATGCATGCATGTACGTATGTTATCGATACCACTTGAATTCTTTGAAAATGACGTCTATCGTCAAAAATACTTGTTGTTGTCTCGTTTAGTTATAAAAACTACTTTCCAAGTATATATGTTAAAATGATACTCTACGATCCTTGTATGGTATTTCGTTAGGCAAATATTGTGTTCTTATCGTTGTATAATACTTTTCATGACTCGAAGAAAACATGTTCAACTAATTTCACAAAACTAGTCGTTAGTACGTAGTAAATATATTCTCTATTAGAAAGCTGTCAAATAATATATAAGTTTCCGAGTTGTAAACGTGTATATCTTGGTCGTTATAAGCTCATTTTCTACGTTCTTTATATCCACGGTTTCGTATAAACATGTGCTATCATATTTTTGGTAGTTCGGCTT
>LBNU01032837.1:2972-20693 GCA_014162995.1 Artemisia annua
GAAGGGGTTGAAGAATTAAAAAGAAATGAAATGAGAAAGGGTGAAAAGAAATAGCCCTCCAATTATTCAACCTTAGGGCAGACACCGGGTTCAATTCATATTCTACTGATTGTTACCAAAGTAACATCGGTATTGAAGAAAAGACGTCATGGACCCAGTGAAGCACTGCACTAAACCTTCCAGCCACTCAAGTTCTCTTAAAAGAGCTTGTTTCATTCTCACGGGGAACCAGTGTAAACTATCGACTTGTCTCCTAGAGCAAGTTGATATTGAAACAGGAGACCCCTCCCTAGTCTCCGCATAGGATAACCAATGTGCACTTATCGTGTCTAAAGCCAAGAGATGCATCAAAAGATCTCATAGGTACACTTGATACTTATACACTGGTGGCTCAACATTAAGGACACCAGTTGTAATATTTTGAGTCCTACGCAGATCTTAGCAATCTGCCAAGAACACTTATGAGGGAATATACATAAGTATTTCCCAATGATTGAGTGGAAACTCCTGCCAGGGTCAACATCAAACAGCCCTGACAGCAGGTCACTTCGGTAATCACTTGTGGGTTATGCTTAGTGTGTACGGTGGTGTTCTAAAAGGTCTACAGTCGTGGGGTGATCTCCAGCGACTCACCTAATCGTTGATGTACTTCGGTATGTCAGTGTAAGCCCTTTCGGGGGCATCCGATTAGGAACGGCCTTGGTAAGGATTAGAGAAAGTATGCACACTATGCTGTTGACAATCTCGAAGTCTGAACTTGTAAGTGCCGGTATGTTTATTACTAACAAAGTTTTATGCAGCTCAACATACCATACTTACCATGATCACCACTATCACTCAAGTTCCACATGCTCATACCTACATCTAAAAGGAGACGTCAGAACTGTTCAACCCGGAAGATCTACTCAACAAAGATGTATGAGCATGTTGGAAAGGCGTAACCTCTCCAAAGACAAAGAAGTTGACGATTAATGCCGATTACTGAAAAGATGCAGATTCATCATCACATGCTTACACTTCAACATCATAACTCAAGATATCATGATCAAAGAATGGGCTTCGACTATGCTTCCTCAACTCTGATGCAGAAGATCATGATCAAGAAAAGTGTAAGCATGACATCACAAAGACTATCACAACATCACGAAAAGACACATACACTCAAAGATGACTTGAAGCTAAACATATGGATGAAGAGCGAAGAGAAAAGTCAAAAGATCATCATATACATCAAGGAAGTCATCTTGATTCGTACATCAATGAAGAATCAACAACTACGAGCTACAAAAGTATCTTCAAATATCTCAATGCAAGAATTCAAGAATTAACATATATTAGGGGTGACCTCCGTTAGGGGGAGATTGTTAGGAATACGATTTTTTTATAAGAAAGATTCGGTCACCCTAGATATGATTAAGCGTTGTTTAGCTCGTAGTAGTTACATTAGTTAGTAAAACGTAGTTTAGAATTAGATTAGTTCGCGGAAGAAGGACGAGTCTTTACCCACTGTATACCTGATCCGCAGCCCAAGTGGCACGCCCAAGTGGCAAACATCATGTACATATAAATACCCTCTCCATCCTTGGAGAGGGTAAGCCTTCTCTCATAATTCTATTTTCTTTTTTTTGGTTTTCTCTTTAAGGCTTCACCTCTTTCTCTCTCTACATTTCTTTCTTTCTTTCTACATATGAACGAACCAAACCACAAGTTACAAACGTGTATGTGATGTTATTTAGTGTTCTACACTTTTTTATCATCAACAACCAACTACAAATATCAACAGCTGTCAACATCAAACCACATCGACCACATCAAAATCTCATCTCACATCAACAGCATACAACTTTTGTCAAATCCCAACTACAAACCCATCATTAACAAACCCATCATCGAAGATCTGGACGCCGAAACCCACAAAGAAAAACCAACCTGAGACCTCAAAGATCCGTTCAAACACAATCAAAACCCACAAAGATCTAAAGAGTAATAACGAAAAAGTAATCATCAAGTGTTTACAAGCTGACTAGGATCCATCTTTCATCAGTGGTTAATCAAAACCCACCAAGATAAAAAAATAATAAATAAATAAATAAATAAATAAATAAATAAATAATTGACGGCTGACCGGACCCACCACGCGCCAGTACTGTTCACCGGAATTTTATTATTTTCCGGCGAGTTTAAGCAATTAAACTTTACCAGATCTCATATCCATGTAGTTGGGTGATCGGTATATGGATTTTTTTAAGGATAAAGTTTGTGTTGGGTGAAGTAATACAAATATCTATTGGATCACTGGGTTTGGATTTGTGGTCGTGGTGTAGATGTAGGAGTGGCGGTGGTGGTGTTTTGGCTGGTCGGCGACGGCAGACGTGAGAGATAGAGGAGAGGGATGAGAGGTGAGGTGGGTGAAGTTATGATTTAGTTTTAGGGTATACTTGTAATTTACTATGGACTAGAAAATATAGTTTTTCACTAAAAGACAAGTCGCACAAGAATGTGGGTCCAGTTGCCTAAGATTTTTTAAGAGAGGGTCGCCCCCGGGGTGAATAGGGAAAAAATATATTTTTGGGGTGAATAGGGTACGACCACTTGTACCGTTGGGGCATTTAGGGATATATCCTTACAAAACTTCATTATTACGTCAATTTCCTTCTTAAACTTGAAAATACTCATGTATATCCAAATGAATAAACTAAACACAAAAAAATAATTTTAATCTTTAAAACTCATATTTTGATATTAATTCACAAGTTAAATTACCCTTTAGCCCTTTTCTTCCAAATCAAACACATACACATAGGGGTGTTCATCGGTTCGGTTATCGGGTTATTCGGTTGGNCCTTTTAAATAGTTGTGGCATTTATATTTTCAATTAGAGATGGAAGTGGATGTTCCATTCTAGGTAAATACTAAACAGGTAATGAAAGGTTTAAAACTTAGCTATTGGGAGATTTTAAAAACTGAAAATCGGCGGTGATAATATTTTCGTTAATTTAAGGTTCAAGTATCTCTAGTTTTCTTCAAAATCTCGCTACTTTTGTGACGAATAATGTTGATGACATCTTCCTTTGTTAATTAAGTTTTTCAATTTCGTCTTGGATAATTGCTAAATAATTCTTACCTGTCTGGCAATGCCTCTCCGGTATCACTCCTTTTCCTGAGTATACCGTTGGTATTCACATCTAACACATGGTAAAATTAGTAACAGATAAACATTTGTGACAATTTTTTTGGCTAACATCTATGACTTATTGGAAATTGAATATCTATATTGTATATTAATGTACCAAAGTCCTCAGATGTCATTTCTTACTAAGACAAGTTTGATACAGCCCTGCAACCCAGAAGTTGGTGAACCTGCTCAACTAGTACATGAAGTGGACGCATTAGGTGGTGGTGCAGACATTTGTAAGCTTATGCTAAAACCATAATACCTACAATTTTTACTTCTGCCAGATTCTGGCTATTCTATCTTGATGAGATTGGGTTAACTTAGATCAAACTCCATAAGCTGTTCTAATATTGTAGCGCCTGTCTTCTTATTATTTCAAAATGTCACTCTTTTCGTCTTTACAAATTGTGCTATTTGCGTGTCAAAAATACCACACTTCCTTTGAGGTTTGTATAAAAAATGATTGTTTTTCTCTCTAGATATGGGAAAGGAGTAGTGTGATACTCTTACTACATTCCCGTATAAAAGTATTCTTCTTCTTCTTTGTTATTCACTTATTTGCACGAGAATTTGAAATTGAGGTATAATGGAGATTTTTTCTTTATATTAGTATATGAATGCTTTTCCCCTCGTCTTAATAAGTGCTCACATTACAATTGGCTCACTGTTTTAGGATAATACAGCTAGTACACTGTTTATTACTTGTACGTTTCTAAAGGTACAATCGTTGCAGTATCTGTAAACGTACAACCGTTGCAATCGTTGGACGAATATTTCAGTGCAAATTAATAGCTAGGTTGACATTTATTTCGGAACAGAGGGTGTATATTTCTATTGCGGTTTAACTTGGATCAAGTGGTTAACACCCTTGCCTCTAGAGTGTGGACCGAATAATCTTTTATCTTACGCTTCATTTGTAATAGTTAAAACATAAAGGACCAAACATGATAGTTAGAAACTTTGGCAGTTATTTCGGTTAGAAATAAGGAAGGGACACATCGGTTCAATGATACCGATTCATTCCGTATATATATGTGTATATATGTATCGATACAAGGGTTAGAAAACTTAACACAATTTACTTATTCATAAAACCACTTTGCAACTTATATTTGATCTAGTTTGGGACAACAATTGGTATCAGAGCAAGGGTATACATCGAAACAAATTTCTGTTTTCTTTCAAAACATTACCGAGAACCGAGAAGCCAAGAAAGACGCTGAGAAGAAGGAGAACACCGCTATTTTTTTTCTTCAGCGAGGGACATTTGTTTTTTCTTAACCTTCCAAGGAAACATCAAACGATCTGTTTTGCGTAGAAGTTGCAAGCGTACACATCAAACGATATTGGTATCGAGAACTTTGTTGGCAACAACGAAGGGAAGGAAGAATTGGAGACTTTGTGTAAAGCCGGTTGGAAAACAAAGACACAAAGCATTGTAAGACGTTGTTGTGAAAGAAAAACGTATACGTAGAAGGAACGAGGAGTACTCAAGGAAAGTGTGTGGAGTTTGTGTTCGTACGACACAAGGACAACAACAACGCGAGAAAGGAACAAACAAAGAGACCGTTTTGTTTCGTTGGAACGAATTCAGAAACAAAGTGACTGTTTTTGATTTGGCGTGGTAACAAAGCATTGTGTGTAGGAAACTTAGTGATTTCAAAGAGACCGAGATCAAGGACAACACACAAAGAAAAAGGGCAACGTGTAGTGTGGTACTAGTTTTGTTTTGCTTGTGTCGAATTCAAAAAAATAATTCGACAACAACAAGAACAAAAGAAGCCGAGAGTTTTGTGATTCAAGGAAGAATTCTGACAAGGCGTGAAGGCAGTGGAACGTTTGGTTTAGACTCGTTGGCAAAAAAAGGAGGAACAAAACAAATTCGACAAGGAAGGATAAGAAGGAAACGTTGTGCAGTTTTTTTGGTTTGAAACAAAAACAACAACAACAACAACAACAACAACAACAACAACGAAGCAATAGAATCCGAGAGTTTTTTCTTTGAAAATTGTAGTCGAATAAGGTTTGAAAGAGGAGACAACGAGGCAAAGGAAATCATAAGAACAAACGTTGGTGAACGGTTTTACTAACGAGGCAATCGAATACAACTTGTATTCACAACAATAACGAGATCACAAGTAACAAGTTTTTCACCTTTGGATTTGATTATAAATAGAATAGTATAGATATATCTTGTTTATACTATTAGGAAATCCCGATAACTATCATTGATCCCGTAGTATTAAGATTCCCGGAAACTATATATATATTCCTACAATAGAAAGATACCATACTAGGAAGAATAAATTCCTTACGCATTAAAAGGTGAAGATAATAAATACCTATAAGATGACTACCGAGGAAATGTCTAACAACAAAAACACAACAAATATAGTAAAACCCTTAACACCTATTGCACAATACCAGTGCCCTAAGTTGAAAAACACAAATTACACGGTATGGGCTATACAAATAAAAGTTATACTAGAAGCACATGGTTTGTGGGAAGAAATAGATCCTAAGGAAAACACAGAAGTAGATGATAAGAAAAACAAGGCAACAATGGCCTTGTTATATCAAGCGTTGACCGAGGATGTAATTTTACAAGTAGCAAGTTGTAAGACGGCCAAGGAATTATGGAATGCGTTAAAGAAAAGACACGTTGGAGAAGAAAGAGTGCAGCAAGCACGGTTACAATCATTAATGATTGGATTTAACTCACTTCAGATGAAGGAAGATGAGACGGTGGATGCATCTGCAGACAAGTTAAATGGCTATGTCACAAAGGCAAAGGAACTAGGGAAAACAATAGATGATCAATCACTTATAGTTAGAAAACTATTAGACTCCACACCCGATAGATTCATCCAGATAGTAGCACCCATAGAAAAAACTAGTGATCTAGACGACATTACCCTAGATGAGATCACTGGAAAACTCAAGGCGTTTGAGGAAAGGATAAAACTCCGGAAGGGAGGTCAAGTTGAAAGCCAGGAGAACTTACTTTTCACACATGGCGAACACTCAGATAAAGGAAAGCATTTTAACAAACGTGGAGGTAGATCAAACTATTCACGAAGGAACTGGCGTAATAATAACAACAGAAATAACTCACATAAAGGGAACTCAAATCATAAAGGAAACCAAAATAAGAACTCAAGTAGGAGGGATTTGAGTAACGTAAAATGCTTTAAGTGTAACAAATTTGGACATTTTATGAATAAATGTAGAGTAACATCAATAGCTCAAGAACAATCGAACCTTATCTTAGAAAATGATGAACCATCACTGTTAATGACTATGCACGAAACCGAACACGAGGAAGTGTTGTTGAATGAAGGCCAAATTCAACCAGGGAAATATGCTACAAAGGATGAAAGCATATGGTATTTAGATAATGGTGCAAGTAACCATATGACGGGAACTAAGAGACATTTTAAGGATATAGATGAAAGCGTAACAGGACGAGTACGTTTTGGAGATGGATCATATGTACAGATAAAGGGAAAAGGCTCTATATTGTTAGGTTGTAGAAACCAGGAACATAAGGTATCAGATGTATACTATATACCAAACCTTAAGAGCAACATACTAAGTCTAGGACAACTTACAAAAATAGGTTGTAAAGTCATAATGGACGGAAATAAATTGACTTTGTATGATAAGAGCAGAAAACTGTTGATGAAAGTAGAAAGATCTAAGAATAGACTTTACAGTATTAGACTACAGATAGATACACCTATATGTCTCTTAGCAAATGTAGATAACCAAGCATGGTTATGGCATGCTAGATTAGGTCATCTGAACTTTGACGATATCAACAAGATGACTAGGAAGGGTCTAGTGGAAGGAATACCTAGAATAAATCATGCCGGACAGATTTGTGATGCATGTTTATTAGGAAAGCACAGTAGAACACCATTTTCAAACCTAGCTAAATTCAGATCAAAGAACCCGTTGGACTTAATATATGGAGACCTCTTTGGTCCTATAAGTCCAGCAACACACTCTAGCAAGAAACTAATATTCTTGTTAGTGGACGATTGTACACGTTTCATGTGGGCTTACTTTCTAACATCAAAAGATCAAGCATTTAGTACATTCAAAGAATTTAAGCAAAAGATAGAAATGGAAATGAGAATGAAAGTGAGGATGCTAAGAACAGATAGAGGAGGTGAATTCACATCAAATGAATTCACCAAGTACTGTAAAGATAATAGAATAGCACGACAGTTGACAACACCGTACTCACCACAGCAGAATGGAGTAGTGGAGAGAAGGAATAGGACAGTGTTATCAACTACGAGGAGTATGATGAAAGCCATGAAGTTACCCTTAACCTTTTGGGCGGAAGCAGTGAAACATGCCATTTACATACTCAACAGGGTACCTACAAGAGCCCTGATAGATAAAACTCCATATGAGGCACTTTACAATAGAACCAAATCTGGAAAACCTAAGGATATTCGGATGCACAGCTTATGCAAAGATTACGATACCTCACTTAAAGAAGCTGGATGACAGAAGCATACCAATGATCTACTTAGGAGCAGAGGAAGGATCAAAAGCATGTAGGTTATATGATCCGATAGCAAAGAAGAAACATGTTAGTAGGGATGTTAAGTTTATGGAAACAAAACCGTGGGATTGGAACAAAGATGAAGAAGATACGAGTACACAAGACACGTTTTGGGCTAGTTTTGTGGTAGAAGGAGTTGACAACGAAAATCCTACACAGTCAACACAGATGTCAATGATAACATTGATAACACGTATCAAGGACCGAACGCAATACCAGATCCAGTTACACCAATCACACCACCAACATACACCTACTACCCTAACTCAGAAGAGGATGAGGAGGCTACTATTAGTTCGTTAGAGAGCTCAGACCAGAGATATGATCATAGACCAGTACGAGGCTTAAAAGGTTTAGCAGAGATTTACGAAACTGCACAACAAGTTGAACCACCTAGTTTATTTTTCATAGAAGAAGAACCTCGTAATTATAAGGAAGCATCAGCAGACAAGAAATGGATTGAGGCCATGGAGATTGAATTAGATTCAATCAATAAGAAAAAAACATGGATTCGTACTACATTGCTAGAAAATCAAAAGGCAATTGGACTCAAGTGAGTTTTTAAAACCAAGCGAGATGCACAAGGAAAGATCATAAGATATAAGGCACGTTTAGTAGCAAAAGGATATGTACAAGAACAAGGAATAGACTTCGATGAAGTATTTGCCCCAGTTGCTAGGATAGAAACAGTACGGTTAATTTTAGCATTAGCAGCATATCATGGTTGGCAAGTTCATCACTTGGATGTAAAATCAGCATTTTTACATGGAGATTTAAAGGAAGAAGTCTACGTTACACAACCTGAAGGGTTTGTACAGCCAGGAAATTCAGGAAAAGTATATAAGCTTATTAAAGATTTATATGGATTAAGACAAGCACCGAGAGCTTGGAATGTGAAGCTTGATCAAACGTTAAAGTCATTAGACTTTAAGAAATGTAATCTCGAACAAGCAGTTTATCCGAAGAGAAACAAGAATTCTATGATTATAGTTGGAGTTTATGTAGATGACTTGATAATCACGGGCACTCCAAAGAAGGAAGTAGAATTATTCAAATCCTAGATGGAAGAAAAGTTTGAAATGAGCGACTTAGGATTGTTAGCTTATTACCTTGGGATAGAAGTTACACAGACAGGAGGAGAGATTACAATCAAGCAAACAGGTTATATTAACAAGATCTTGAAGGAAACAAGTATGATGGATAGTAATGATACGAAGATACCAATGGATCCCGGTACTAAGTTGGTCAAGGCGGAAGATGGTAACTCAGTTGACACAACTTACTACAGAAGCTTAATTGGAAGTCTCAGGTACTTACTGCATACAAGACCAGATCTTAGTTATTCAGTTGGATTACTCAGCAGATGGATGCAAGACCCGAAGGAACATCACCTAAAGGCGGTAAAACAAGTAATCCGATATATCAAAGGAACAAAGGAGCATGGCATAATTTACAAGAAAGAAGGCAGCTGCAAGATTACAGGTTACAGCGACAGTAGTTATGGAATCAACACTGATCAAGGGAAAGGAACTACTGGAATAGTATTTTACTTTGGAGAGTCACCCATTACCAGGTGTACTCAGAAGCAACCAACAGTGGCGCTATCATCATGTGAATCAGAATTCATGGCGGCTACTGCAGCAGCATGTCAAGCACTATGGTTAAATAGATTACTTAGTGAATTAACTGGAAATGAAGAAAAGAAGATAACGTTGAAGGTAGATAACGTTTCAGCAATTGCACTAGTCAAGAACCCAGTTTTTCATGGAAGAAGTAAACACATCGACATTCGCTAACATTTCATACGAGAATGTGCAGAGAATGGGCACATCAATGTGGAGAATGTCAGCGGAGAACTACAAAGAGCAGATATTCTAACAAAGGTTCCACCAAGATTGAAGTTCACAACAATGCGACAGATGCTCGGAGTTCAAGATTTAAAGAGAAGCAAAGATCAAGATTAAGGAGGAGAATGTGGACCGAATAATCTTTTATCTTATGCTTCATTTGTAATAGTTAAAACATGAAGGACCAAACATGATAGTTAGAAACTTTGGCAGTTATTTCGGTTAGAAATAAGGAAGGGACACATCGGTTCAATGATACCGATTCATTCCCTATATATATGTGTATATATGTATCGATGCAAGGGTTAGAAAACTTAATACAATTTACTTATTCATAAAACAACTTTGCAACTTATATTTGATCTAGTTTGGGACAACATGGAGACAAAGGTCAAGGGTTCGATCCTCACCCATTGCAAGGCCGGAGGTCCTTTTCTACCTTTGGTAGAACCAGAAGCAGCCTCTCTACCTTAGCTAGGGTTAAGGCTGTCTACGTCTCAACCTCCCCCATACACTGTGGAAGACGGTATTGGGACCCATAACCCATGGAAGACGGTATAGGGAGTTTGATGCGCGTGGATTGCAACACGCACTACGTTTTACCTCTCGAGGGATCTCGAGAAGCTTGCAATCCCCACCAGGCAACATGGCCTTGTATCCTAAAACCCTGCAACGCTAAAGGACATTGCTGCAATGGCTCTCACTGCCCTACTCTGATGCTGATCATGCGGGGATGTCAAGATACTCGTCGAATCTTAAGGAGGGTGCTTCAATTTCTACGGAGATAAGTTGGTTAGTTGGTCATCAAAGAAAGCAAATGAGTACATCATCTCCTCTAAGAGCCGACTACCATTGCCAATGGCATCATGCTGTACTCAAATCCTGGATGATCCTCACTTATCTGACTATGGTTACTGTATCACAAAGTTCCGATGTACTGCACACAAAAGGCCATCGCCTTTGTGCAACAACGTCCAGCACTCAAGATCAAAAGGCACATCGTTTCGGACGTCATGTTCACAGAGATCAGTGGGAAAAGGGAATCGTGGAACTTCATTTGTGAGGACGGAATTTCAGCCCTGCTAGATATCTTCACTAAGGCCATCCTAGAGAACGGTTTCAATTCATTCTCCCGCGTCTTGGAATGAAGAGTAATAACTCCTGAAGTCACTCAAAAGTTCTTTAGGAAGTAACGAGGGCTAACTGATTCACGGTCAATATCCTTTATATATTTGAACCCTACTAAAGAAATTACAATAATATAAAAGCCTTTAACCCATAAAATCTGAAAAATTTGAAAATACCCAAATTAATTATGTTTGCATATAACGATGGCTTGCTTATTACTTCAGATGGCAACCGGGTTTCAAAAATCCATGAAAAACCACGTGGTTCCATGTTTCTACTATGTGGCAGATTGTATCCAAAAAAGTGTACGCTCGGCAACCATTTCTAGTAAAAAAGAAGAGATAGTCTTCTTTTCCCCCAAATCTCTTTGTTTCTAAAATCTTCCAAAAGAGATTTGTTGGGTGTACAAGGTGTGCCACAGTCTTGAAGATTTTCTTCTGTATACGTACCACTACACATTTCGCGCTATTTAAACGTTTACAAATGGAAAAGACGGGCGTTATTGAGGGGGAGCGTATGTGGCTTCAATTCTGCACCTTTAAAACTTTGGGCATCCAGCCCGTGAAACTCAAAAAGTGTGTCAAAATCAGTAAACGTTTAAAATTTTGGTGCACAGTGTCTCTCCAAAGCTTTTTCGAAAATTCATTAATCAATGGGGATCACCAAAATCTCAAAAGATTTGATTTATGATCGGCGAGGAGAGAATGTGATTTAAATATAAAAACTGATTTTAAGTGATGTTTTTGGACTCTAAATGTTTGTGACTTACGAGACGCTTCTCTTATTGTGCTAAATTATAAGATTTTGGGATTTTTAATCAAGCACATATTAAGGGGGAAGCAAGTGTTAATGTGATGTTTGTGGACATGAAAGATGTTTTTGTCTAAATAAGATCGCTTCCCGTATGTTGCTAATTTAAGATTTTGGATTTATGATCTTAGGCACATACTGAGGGGAGCAGTGATGAAAATGATGAGATAAACTGATCTCGAATGAAAGCTCACCCGTATTGTGCCAAAGTATTAAAAACTTCAGATTGATTCAATCAAATGGCAGCATATTGAGGGGAGCAAGTGGCAGGAGTCTTTTCGCGTTCTTTTCAATATATAGTAGAAACGTGAATCACTAGACTCGATTTTGATTATGATGACTGAAACAATGATTATAGTCGTGAATCGAAAGCTTCTCGTGCCGGAAATCAGTGGTCTACCAGTAATGTAAACGTTGTCTTAGAGGACTTACACCTTTTGAACTCTCTTAGATGTATACTTTACGGGGTCTTACTCCCTTTTATTTGGTAACATTTCTTCTTAGGTTATTAGAGCTTGTTTTTTTTCACCTTATATTATACTGTTTTCTTAATATGCGACCCTTCACCTAAGCACGTGAACGTGTCCCTTCGGTATATGTCTATTAAGAGCGATCATTCAATAGTTGCACGTCACCCGACATGTGCAATTTCTTTCTCCTATGAGACATGTTAGAGGGGAGCATTTGAAAATGATAAACTCTCAAATGTCACAAAATGTGTTTATTATTTCATAACCCTTTGATGGATTCAATGAATATTGTTATGTGAATTGATTGTGAAAGATACCAAAAGATTGCGACCAAGGTTCTTAAAAGCACGGGTATAAGATGGTTAGGTTAGGTATATGGTTGCCCATGATCCACCAGGAACAACGGAGGGTTCCTTCCCGGACAATCCAATAGATAGAATTAGGAATCCTTAGAATTGATTTAAAAAAGAGAAAGTGGAAAGGGAGAGTGTCGACTGATGTTGGCTAGGACCTGAACAAATCCACAAGGTTCTGAGCAAGTCTCCGTAAGCACCTAAAGGGTTGAAGAATTATAAAAGAATGAAATTGGAGAAAGGGGTGAAGAGCATAGCCCTCCACGATTATTCAACCTCTAGGGGCAGCCACCGGGTTCCAGATCTATTCTAACTGATTTACCCAAAGTAACATCGGTTATTGAAGAAAGAGTCATGGAGCCCAGTGACTTTGCACTAAACCTTCAGTACCACTCAAGTTCTCTAGAAGGACTTTGTTTCATTCTCACGGGAACCAGTGATAAACTATCGACTGTCTCCTGAGCAAGGTTATGATATTGAAACAGGAAGAACCCCTCCCTAGATCTCCGCATAGGAAACCCAATGTGATTATCGGCTGTCTAAGCCAAGAGATGCATCAAAGTACTCATAGGTAACTTGATACTGTATCCACTGGTGCCAAATTAAGGACCCACCAGTTGTAATATATTGTCCTACGCAGATTCTTTGAGCAATCTGCCAGAAACACTTATGAGGAATACTAAGTATTTCCCAATGATTGAGTGGATATCTCCTGCCGGTCAACATCAACAGCCCGGACAGCAGGTCCTGTCAGTAATCACTTGTGGGTTATTTTCTTGTTGTTTGTTTCTTTGGTGGTGTTCTGAAAAGGTCTACAGTCGTGGGGTGACTCCAGGCGACTCACCAATCGTTTGATGTACTTCGAGTATGTCAGTGTAAGCCCTTTCGGGGGCCCATTAGGGAACGGCCTTGTAAGATTAGAAAATATGCCCACTAGCTGTTGACGAATCTCGGAAGTCTGACTTGTAAGGCCGGGTAGTTTTACTACAGTTTTATGTCAGCGTCAAACATTACCATACTTACCCATGATCGCACTATCACTCAGTTCCACGTATCTACATCTAAAAGGGAGACGTACAGGAACTGTTCAACCGGAAAGATTTTTTCTACTCAACAAAGAATGTATGAGCTGTGGAAGGCGTTAACCTCTCCAGAAGACAAAGAAGTTTACATTAATGCCGATATACTGAAAAAGATCGCAGATTCATCATCCACATGGCTTCACTTAACATCTAACTCCGCAAGATACATGATCAAAGAATGGGCTCGACTAGCTCCTCAACTCTGATGCAGAGTCATGACAGAAAAGTGTTAAGCATACAGTACACAAAGATATCAAACTCACGAAAGACAATTACACTCAAGATGACTTGAAGCTAAACATTAGGATGAAGACGCGAAGAGAAAAGTCAAAAGGATCACCATTATACATCAAGGAAGTCATCTTGATTCGAATCCAATGAAATAATCAACAACTACGAGCTACAAAAGTATCTTCCAAATCTCAATGCAAGAATTCAAAGAATTAACATTATATTAGTTGACCTCCGTCTAGGGGATATGTTTAGGAATAACGGATTTTTTTGAAGATTCAGTCACCCTAGATATATTAAGCGTTGTTTAGCTCGTAGTAGTACATTAGTAGTCAATAACGTGTTTAGGAATAGATTAGTTCGCGGGTAAGGAGGACGGGTCTTTATCCCACGTGTTATAACCTGATCCGGGCACCCAGTGCCTCCCAAGTGGGCGACCATTCATTGGTACATATAAATACCCCTCTCCAATCCTTGGAGAGGGTACGCCTTCTCTCATATTCTATTTATTTTTTTGGTTTTTCTCTTTAAGTCACCTCTTCTCTTCTAATTTCTTCTTTCTTTCGTACATATGAACGGAACCAAACACAAGTTACAATTATGTGATTTTTTAGGTTCTACACTTTTTTTCTTAACAACCACTACAATATCAACAGCGTCAACATCAACCCACATCGACCACACAAATCTCACCACTCACGCATACAATTTTGTCAAATCCCCAACTACAAACCTCATTAAAAACCCATCATCGAAGATCCTTTTTTTGACGCCGAAACCCCAAGAAAAACCACCTGAGCCTCAATCCGTTCAAACACAATCAAAACCCACAAAGATCTAAAGAGTAATAACGAAAAAGTAATCATCAAGTGTTTACAAGCTGACTAGGATCCATCTTTCATCAGTGGTTAATCAAAACCCACCAAGATAAAAAAATAATAAATAAATAAATAAATAAATAAATAAATAAATAATTGACGGCTGACCGGACCCACCACGCGCCAGTACTGTTCACCGGAATTTTATTATTTTCCGGCGAGTTTAAGCAATTAAACTTTACCAGATCTCATATCCATGTAGTTGGGTGATCGGTATATGGATTTTTTTAAGGATAAAGTTTGTGTTGGGTGAAGTAATACAAATATCTATTGGATCACTGGGTTTGGATTTGTGGTCGTGGTGTAGATGTAGGAGTGGCGGTGGTGGTGTTTTGGCTGGTCGGCGACGGCAGACGTGAGAGATAGAGGAGAGGGATGAGAGGTGAGGTGGGTGAAGTTATGATTTAGTTTTAGGGTATACTTGTAATTTACTATGGACTAGAAAATATAGTTTTTCACTAAAAGACAAGTCGCACAAGAATGTGGGTCCAGTTGCCTAAGATTTTTTAAGAGAGGGTCGCCCCCGGGGTGAATAGGGAAAAAATATATTTTTGGGGTGAATAGGGTACGACCACTTGTACCGTTGGGGCATTTAGGGATATATCCTTACAAAACTTCATTATTACGTCAATTTCCTTCTTAAACTTGAAAATACTCATGTATATCCAAATGAATAAACTAAACACAAAAAAATAATTTTAATCTTTAAAACTCATATTTTGATATTAATTCACAAGTTAAATTACCCTTTAGCCCTTTTCTTCCAAATCAAACACATACACATAGGGGTGTTCATCGGTTCGGTTATCGGGTTATTCGGTTGGGTTTGTTCGGTGAATTTTTTTTTCTGGGTCAAACCGAAAACCGAACCCAATAACCGAAAACCGAACCCCTATAACATAAAACCGAACCGAATAACCGAATTACATAATTTTAATTATTTTTTCATTTAATTATATATATTTTATATATTACTATATTACTAACCTGCTTGATATTCATATATTACTAACAGAATAGGATATTTACTAAATCCTTTCTATACTTATCCTATTACACGGTTACATAACAGTTAACTTAATATAAGCAGTGGAAACTATTTGTGCTAGCAGTACTAACTGAGTTAGTACTGCTAGTGTAGTTCCTTCTAAAAGCCAAGCAGTTACAACTGTTAGTTTAACCCCAACAGGAGATTATTCATTAGGTTGGCTAACATGCTACAAGTATAAATAGTTATATTAGATAATCAAATGGATAAAAATCATAACATTCTACTATACCATCTATATAAAGAGCATAAATAAAATACTTAATCATGAAAACAAAAAGAAAAAAAATCCAGTTTCACACTTGAGATGCAAAAAATTATGGGATAGAAGATGATAAACATTACGTTATCTAAAGTGGGTCGTCAACATTGTCTAATAACTATATTATGTGTGAGGGGTACCCCTAACAACACCCATAATACAGTTATTATACAACAAAACAACAAAGCTTAAAAGTTTATTTTAATTTTGTAAATTATTGTAATTTTTATCTATTAATCAAGTCAAATTACTATTATATTGGGTTCTTAGTATATTTTCAACTCCTTTTAGTTACCAGTAAACAACTGAACATTACTTTGTGTTGGACTTTGTTGAATGGCAGTTGACACTTGTGGCCGTGTGGGTGTAAGGAGTTGTGATTTCTCTGCCGATTTATTATTTTTTTTAAGAAAAATAATCAACTACGTGCTTTCTTGGTTTTTTATTTAAAAAAATTGCTTTCACGAACAAGAGTAAAAGGTATTTGAAAAGAATTAGAAACTTGACGTAAAAGGACCCGTTTATGCGGGAGTTGAGAAAATACCCCTCTTCCGGAAGCAAGACTGAAGATGCACCCGAGCATATTGATAATGTCTTGTACATCGTGAGCCTTTTCAACATACCAGATATATGCCCCTCATACCAGAATCTATAAAGAAATATGCAATACACTATGAATGATGCTAAAAAGGTATTCATGTACATATGTTTTGCCAAAAGAGTTTTCTAAGGTTAAACAATGTGTACTTCCATATTTAGCAAATGTGTCTAGGTTGAGCTTATATAAGAACATTCCTGTAACAATGAAAAGCAACCAACATGGCCATTGACATGGATAAAATCATACCACTTTTATAAAATCATTGGAATAGTTTAACAAAAATGCTAATAGACATTTATGGTTAGCAAAAGTTTGAATTTAATTGTCACTTCACATCTTTTCTCGAAGTCATCCCCGATGTTAAGGGAAAATGTTATCGCAATGATGTTGTTTTTTAGTGTGTGGATGTGTATGTGTGTTTTTTAGACTTTTGCGCACTGTGATTATTCTATTTTTGGTGTTACAAATGTGAGTAAAACGTGATTCGATATTATTTTCAATGTCGCGCTAACTGTTAGAAATTTGGGTTAGGGTTGTGATGATAATCCTGGATATCTTCTCAAATCGTGTATGTTCACTTTCCGTATAAAGTGCTTCGACCCTACAAATACCTATGCCCTAGGTATCACGAAATCCCATTAGTCTTATAGTAAATTCAGATTACTTAAAATAGGCGATGACACTAAAATCACAAACGCTAAGATGTAGTAAATAATACCAATTCTTGATATCACCATACCTCACACCTTAAACTCCAAGGGTGTGTTTGGTATGGGTATATGAGAATATGGTTATGGGTTTTATAGTGATTAAAGGTGTTTGTTTAGTGTGCTCAGGAATGAAATGAGTATATCATAGCCATAGACTCATTACTCATCAGTTTGGTGTATATGAAATCCATTCGTGGGCCCGTTTCTTTTCCACTACAAAATTCAAATATACACACACTTTTTCATACCATATTTTGTCATCCAAACATAAACAATCATAATCATACACTATTTTATATCCATTGTCATTCTACTCCATACCAAATCCGATACCCATTATGATTCTAGCAACAAAGCAAACAAACCCTAAATTAAACCTCCAACTATCACTATTTTCACAAGAAATTATCTAGTAAGGATTTGTGAGTATGCTCATCTTAAATAAAATCATCATGCTTGTATAGTGAATGTCCAACCCCTATCACATTCCATAGTCCATTGACACATTTACTGGTTACAAACTTACGTAAACGCGTCGAATTGAGTC